>WNYA01001968.1:25909-42938 GCA_019512145.1 Engystomops pustulosus | reverse complement strand
ACTCTGTTCTACGGAATTCTGATCCTTATGAAATATCCGGATGTAGCAGGTAAACTCGGGATGTATATTTTGTTTGCATCATATGATGTTAAGTAGAATGACAAGAAATCGTTGAGGGAAATAAGTAGCCACTTTTGTAGCCAATATTAAAAACATTAAAGAAAACCTACCACCACGGATCTACCTATAAAGGTAGATCGGGTGGTTGGTAGATCTATAGGATGTGAGGATAGAACTTTTAAGGGCTAATCCTCACGTCCCCGCAATCTTTTTAGAACTTTTATTCCTCTAATATGCTAATTTTCTAAAAAGCTCCTGGGGCGTGGAGTAGCCGGAGCCGAGATCAGTAGGGGAAGAAAGTGCGTTGAGGCCTGCAAAGTGGCAGGTGTTGGTGCCAGAAGGGCTGGTCTGAGTATTTCAGGAAACTGCTGATCTACTGGATTTTCACGCACAAACAATCTCTAGGGTCTACAGGAATGGTCCGAAAAAGAAAAAACATCCAGGTGAGCGGCCGTCTGTGGGCGGAAAGCGTTGATGCCAGAGGCGAGGAGAATGGGCCGACTGGATTCGGGGATACCTTCATTTCCTTACCCAAGGGTGAGGTCAGGTTAGTGGTGGAATGAAAACCGCCTGGTCAGGGTTTCACTGGAAAACGCTGGGTCCAGGTTCACTTATAACATACCATCCAAAACTTTCTTCTCTTCTTCACCCTGATGCAGAGAGAATTCAAAAGGAAATCGACAGCGTTGTGGGGCGAGATGGTTCCCCATCAATGGCGGACAGGGCGAAGATGCCCTACACCGAGGCGACTCTGTATGAACTCATGAGATTCTGTAATCTTATACCCACCAGTTTTCCACACCGGACAACAAAAGATACTGTATTCAACGGATTCCCCATCCCAAAGGTTTGTCACAACTGAAAATCGTGCAAAAATTATAATTTAGTGTTGAATAGGAACATAGTTGTTGAAATTTAATGGCGCTGTTAGACTAGAATCATATATTACTACATTGGAAATAATTTGAGATGAGCGGACCAGAAGTTACGATTCAGATTCAGGGTTCGGGCTCAGCCAATCATATCCATGGCTAGTAATTAGGACCGAGATCAGTAGGGGAAGAAAGTGCGTTGAGGCCTGCAAAGTGGCAGGTGTTGGTGCCAGAAGGGCTGGTCTGAGTATTTCAGGAAACTGCTGATCTACTGGATTTTCACGCACAAACAATCTCTAGGGTCTACAGGAATGGTCCGAAAAAGAAAAAACATCCAGGTGAGCGGCCGTCTGTGGGCGGAAAGCGTTGATGCCAGAGGCGAGGAGAATGGGCCGACTGGATTCGGGGATACCTTCATTTCCTTACCCAAGGGTGAGGTCAGGTTAGTGGTGGAATGAAAACCGCCTGGTCAGGGTTTCACTGGAAAACGCTGGGTCCAGGTTCACTTATAACATACCATCCAAAACTTTCTTCTCACCCTGATGCAGAGAGAATTAAAAGGAAAGCGACAGCGTTGGGGGGGGATGGTTCCCATCAATGGCGGGGACAGGACGAAGATGCAATACACGAGGCGGACCTATTGAACTCATGAGATTCTGTACTCTGAACCAGCCAGTTCCACACCGGGACAACCAAGATTACTGTATTCAAGGGCGGGTTCCATAATCCCAAAGGTTGTCACAACTGAAAATCGTTGCCAAAAAATTATCATTTAGTAGCGAATAGGCAACATATGTGAACATTTTAATGGCGCTGATTAGTGTTAGCTAGAAGATCATATATACTTTATATGCGAACTAATTTGAGGGATGGAGCGGATTACATTGTTAAGGTACGATTTCAGGTTCATGGTTCGTTCAGGGTTCGGGCTCAGCCAATCATATCCATGGCTAGTAATTAGGAGTGTCGAATTGCCGGGTTGGCTGTTCAGCAATGTGTCCAGGTTGGGAAGCAGAACCGGAACTGGAACGTCTGGTCCATTCATCTCTATCAATCATTTACCAGCCAATGGTAAGTCTTTGGGTTAGTAGAGGGGAGAGCAGAGGTCGGGGGAATTAAGATGAAATATGATGAGTCGTCGAGTAGTAGAGCTTGTATTATGAAGATACGATGGAGAGTGACAGAAGAGGTCATAGTTATGATATATTAGGTCCAACCTATAGGCTCCGGCCTCTTGATGTTTGCGACGGGGTCCTCAGAAGTCTATGTGGGAATATACCTTTAAAGGAAACCTACCATTTGATTTGATGCATTATGAAGCAAACATATCCTGAGAGCGCTGCAGCTACACTGATGCAGGATCATATCTTGGTTAATCCATGAGCTGAGTGGTTAGGCTGAAAACACAATATAACATTTAGGACCTTGGGAAATCTGGGTCATGCTAGCTGCATAAACACATTTCTCACGGATCTTGTATTACAAATGGAGGTTAGTCAAGACATGCTTATCAACCCTGAAGTTGGATCGCTCATACACAGCAGCTTGGGGGGTGGTGCAAGCAATTGAGTATTCTTTCTGGCATGGAGAAAGTGATCTACATCATCCAGCTCCTGCAGAGAAACTCACCAAGTGCTGGAGGAGCCATAGAAGGGCAGAGCTTCATTTTCATAATGTTATATCTGATTTATCAGCAAACCACTCAGCACAGAGAATACCAAGATTGATCCTGCATCAGTGTAGCTACAGCTTTCTCAAGGTGTGTTTGCTTCATACTGCATCAAATCACATGGGAGGTTTCCTTTAACTTCCACATCTGAAAAAAAGAAGAGCAAAGCCAAAACAAAGGTCCATGTGTCCCTCTGACTTGATAATAATCAGGAATTAGTCCCCATGGGGAATTCTCTAATTACATTTGTTTATCAGAACAAAGAAACTTTTTATTACCACTTAAAATTTCAAGCCAAGGAATGTAACCCAATGTTATCTTTTTATTGTCTGTGTTTTTATGTTTTTAGGGCACATTTGTCGCCCCACTCCTGACCTCCGTCCACTATGCTACATTGAACTGAGAAAAAGGGTAGATAAAGAGACGGGTAATCATGCAGAGGAAGTATAAGCGAGAGAATCCTGAATGTTATTCTGAACCAAATAAGTTTAACCCAAACAATTTTTTGGATGACAAAGGGCTCTTTAAGAAGAATGACGCTCACATGCCTTTCTCAGCTGGTAAGGAGATTTTATGCTTTGAATGTTTTTGGCTTCGCTCCATTGTTTCATTTTTTGTATCTCACACAAATGTCATAAGACAGTCTTTGGAATAGTTTTACAATGTTGCATTGTTCATAAAAGTTACGCTGGGAGTAAGTCTTTTCTTTCATTACTGCAGTGTATTAAACATAAAAAGTGGAATCTGAGAGATTTGACCACACGTAGCTGCAGTATTGGAGAGCTGTCTAACCACGGATGTGTTTGGTGTTAGAAGCAGCGGACAATGGCATTTATATTCCAGGATTGCCAGCTGGACTCTTCACAGAACACAGTGCAGAAGCTACCCAGTTATGAATCATTGCTGTAGCTGGGTTCTGTTTCAATGTTTCAACTTTCTTTGATACTTAGGGACTGTGTTTTGTGAAGAAATTTCACACACTAATGTTTCATCCATACAGCTCCGTGTACGTCCTTCACTCTCGCACCGCCCAATGCCATCAAACTGAACAGGAAAATGATGCTGTCTGCGTATAAGAGCATCATCATGTATCTCTTTCGTCAAAGCCAAACTTTAAACTTAGTTCTCCGGGATGTCCCCAAGTCTATAGTCGGCCCTAATCTCTCGGGGTCCCTTTGGCCTCATTCAACATTCCTTAATTGTCTGAGGAGGTTGGCTGACTTTGTTATTATAATTACTGCATTTGCAATAAATGGCACTTTCACTTAAAAACATTAATCGAGGGCACTCATTCGTGTTTGGCACTTAGTCTCTCCTCTATGTGTAGATCAAGAAAGCAGGGCTGCATGACCATTCCCCCTTCCTTTGGTGAGGTCGAGCAGGCTAATGGTGCCCCGGAAGTGGGGTCGGCGGGTGCACCCATACCCTCGATGTGCGGGTGGTTCCCCGCGGTTTCCCGGCTCCCCTCAATACTTTAAACCTCTCCGCATTCCGGCTCCGGTAGCAGCCGCATGTGGTCCCCCCTTCCTAGGGTGCGCTTGTGCTTGGCACTCTAGGATTGAAATGGCCACACACCACTCATTGGCCTCTCTCAGCATTCCTGCCATATCTTTTGCCTTGAGAAAGCTTTGTCCTGATGCCCTGCCGCTATTATTGTGGATTCCCGTTTTGGACCCCGGTGCCTTTTCTGTCCTCGCTCCTTTTGCCGCTCACTGACCTGTTGACCTACATCCCCGATCTCTTGATCCTGTGCTGCCTTCCTGACTTCTTCCTGTCCCCGATCTACGAGATCGCTCCTGCCATTCCTGTACCTCAACCCTTGGCTGTCACCCGGAAAGTCACGCCTGTGGAACGACCTGGTGGTACCACGCCACAGCAAAGTCCAACCGTGAAGTTCCATTACCACTTAGATTCCGGTCCCAGGTGGTCAGCTTGTGTCATCATCCGGGGTCATCCATAGGATCCACAACCTCTGATCCGGACAATAAGCTTTCAAGTGTAAATGACGAAAGCAGGTTCTAGAGGTTTTGCCTAGAAGGTGAAGGCTGCGCTGAAGGACTGTGCACTGGCATATTTAAGGGACTGACCACAGTGCAGAGAAAGGGACTCCATGCATCCCAGTGGGGTCATTTACTAAGGGCCCTGATTTCGCGTTTTCCCGACGGTGTTTACCCGAATATTTCCGATTCCCCTGAATTTGCCCCGGGATTTTGGCGCAGCGATCGGATTGTGACGCATTCGGCGGTGGTCTGCACTATGACGGATATCTCGGGGGGCGTGGCCGAGCGAAAACCCTCGAAGGATTCGGAAAAACTGCCATGACCCCGAAGAAGCATTTAAAAAAAAATGTGTCACTTGGGACGCGCTTACCTTCACTTGCTCCGCCGGTGAACTCCAGCGCGTTCTATGCTTTTCAGCGCAGCAGCTCCACCTTGTGGACTGCGAGGAACTACTTGATGAGTCCTCGCCAGACCCGAATCCGTGCAGAGAACGCTCTGCTGGTACGAGACGACCGGTAAGTAAATCGCCCCGTATGTTTTACTGGCCTAAGAGTTTTTCCATACAAACATACATACATGAAAGCTATGTGTTTCCATGCGTTATCCTTGCGTGATGTGCTTGTGGATGCCGTGCTAATCAAACTTATTGCTAAGATTTACTTCTAACCCTGTGCTTAAAACCCTCGTAGAGTCCTCAGGCTCTACCATTTGTAACTGTTGTCGTCTCTCTCTCTGGGGTGTTCCAGGAAAGAGAATGTCCTTGGAGAAGGTCTGGCCCGGATGGAGATCTTGCTGTTCTTCCACGACGTTATTGCAAACTTTCACCTTCAAACCCATTGTGCCGAGAGATGGAATAGACATCAGGCCGACAGGGTCCGACTAACTTCTATCCTCCCCTGTACCAGTGCTGTATTTTACCCCCGATAGCTGTTCTTAGATTTTGAAGACAGTTGCTGAATGCTACTTCCCATGTTCATCTACTCTATGACGTCTACAATTACTAGCTTCCCTGGATTATGTGCCATGACTAAGGGATGCAACTCTTACGAGGGTGCCAGCACTGGAACTGCGAGATGGGCTACGCATGTTCTAATTTGTGCTATGTGGGCCACCATGAGTACTTTTTATCCCTTACATGGGTAATTCTTCATTATATATCAAGAATATCAAATATGACCCTTTATAACTAGATACATTTTTGCGGCCATCATGTTTTATTACAGAATCCTGCATCTGTAAAGTGTGCGGCATAGTGAGATTAAGACAATTTCTTGGGTAGTGTAACTTTTAACAGCAAGTACTTCCATTGCTTTTTATATGTTCGACCTCTGACAAGTTCCCGACCTTCCTAGGATACAATTAATAACCATGTATGGAATTGTTGTAAGCAATTTGCAAGTAAGATTCTTCTTTTTTTCATGCTGTTTTTATTCCCGCAATGGTTAATCGATAAAGACTTGAAAATAGGATAAGAACAGAAAATCCAAAGTGTGATCGATTCAGCTTGTTTATCAAACAGTGGGTGTCCCCTACTTAGGACACCGACTTACAGACACCCCTAGTACATACGGACCCCTTGCCCCCGGTGACCTCTGGTGCCTCTTGGATGTTACTATAGTCCCCTACTGAATGTCAGGCTTGTATGTTGTCTGTAATTGAAGCTTTATTGATATCCTTGGTCCAATTACAGCAAACCTTTGAAACTCCATTGTCACTGGGGCCAAAAATTGTTTGGTCTGGATCTACATATACAATATACAGTTTTGCTTACCTACCAATTCAACTGAGAACAAACCGATAACCTATCATGTATGTAACCCGGGGACTCCCTGTATATACTGTTCACACCTTTTTGTTCTTTGTTTTTGGAATTATTGAGCCTGATAATAACTTTAGGAACTTGCTTTTACTCTTTTTTCACAAAACTGAATCCATGGAACTCTGTAAAGCCCCCAGGTCCCGGGCCACGAAACACTACAAAAAGCCCAACCTGTTCCCACACCTGGTACCACATTGCTCCTGATGTCTCCTCCGTCCAGGATGGGCCAGAAGTGGTCAAGGGTCCAGAAGCCCCGCTGGTCAATCAAGTGGCTTAGTGGCTTTGGTGTAGAAACACAAATTACTGAAAACAATCCCTTTAGGGAACATTTTCAAAAATGCAACAGCTAGTGGCAGGTTCCTGTAGAGCCGTATTTCCACCTTCTTTCAGCATAAAAATAGGTTCCCCCCAGTATCCCCTAACAGAGTACATCTTTGCCTGTATCTAGTGGATAGGAGATAGAGGGGTGTGGCCTAATGTCATGTGACCGGGTGCACTCATAAGGTCCTTTACTACTTAACATTAGTAAACTGTACGCCATGTAACATATCTTGGCCCACATAAAACAATCACGCAGCCTCCAGTGGAGCTTCTATCCTCGCAATGAGATGCTTGGGTGACAGTTTTGCAATGCACAAATCTAAAGGACCTGCGATGATGTCACCCTGGTCAACATGACATTATACTGCGTACAGAGATAGGCTGTGAGGAGTGCTCTGGCTTCAGCCCGAGAAGGGCCACGCCCACCTCACTCGGCTGCAGCCCATGCTTAGATACCAGGTCAAAACTATAAAGTGAGATATTTGGGAATTTCAGGGGGAATCATTTTTAGCTAAAAGTGTCAGTTAGTTTACTAGGCTCTATGGGACCTATTCACTACGTGTATATTAGTGAAAAATGTGGTACAGGTTCCCTTTACAGCTCTAAAGCTTACACATCGAATGTTTGTTGCCCGTGGAGACCACATCGTAGATCAGATTTAATTTTATAAACAGCTGTAGAAAATGAAAGCAGAGCTCTGATTGGTTTCCATGGAACACTCCAACAGTTTTTGCTCTCAGAACTTTACTAAATTCCACCCATTATAGGGAGAACATTTGATGACATATCAGAGACTGTAAGCCAATCGACTCTCCATCTATCACCACAATAATCATGAATCCAGCTCATATACACACACTACGTAGGGTGCGCAGTGGTGCAATTCTCCTTGCAGCCGGCCCTCCGCCCGCGGGTCCTGGGTTCATCCCACCAGGTCAACATCGCACGAGTTATGTACTGTTTCTCTGCTCGTGTTGTGTGGGTTTCCTCACGGGTCTCACGGATTCCTCCCACAACTTCAAACATACCAGTGGTGACATTAGCTTGTGAGCCCATCGTGGTGACAGGACGATTTGTCCTGCTTTGTGCAGCGCCTGCGATAATCGTGCGCCTATCCATAAGAAAGAATTTATAGGGCAGAGGCGACGCAGGACCTCAACTTGAACTTCAGGGAAAAAACTCAGCGTATGTACTAATTTCTATATGGTTTTACCTTCTTTCATTTTGAACCTTTCTCTTTTGAAACTTTTACATTTGGTTATCTTTGATGAGGCCTTGCCCTGATTGAGTAGAGCGGATCCACCGTGGTGCCAGGACAACTTCTATACGTGGGGCACCTATAGGGTTGACAAAGTCTGGTCTGATCCCACCTCTTATGGCCCTGGAGCTTCTATGTTTATATGTGTAGTGAATAAAAGGAAAACCACTGATACCGACCTCACACACACAATACCGTAACTAGTTTATTGAAGCGTGTACCAACTGACAAAACACAAAAACTAAAATGAAAGCTCCAATGTACCCATGATAGCGTCCAAGTGCAGTTATTAAAGGGTTTTCCCACGATGCGATGAGATGAACCCCCACAGATCAAAGAAGGGGTACACCCATCGCTTTCTCGCCTAAATGAGTGAGCAGCCGCCACTAATGGCTGGGATCCCCTACATCTATATGGAGCTGCCGAGGCCCATAAACAGGCCATGGTCTTGGCACCCAGTCCCTATCATAGTGAAATCCTCTGATTTCATGTTTGATTTTTTTGAAAACCATCGTCATAATTTCATAATAACCTATTTCCGGGCATTAGGCGTACCGGAATATAAGGCGCAACAGTCGCGATGCGCCTGATATCATGTAATAATTCCATATTAAGACCGCATCGGACTATAAGGCGCAGGGTCGGGGGCGTGGCGGAGGTCCCGGGGGCGGAGCGGAGACCGACGGGACGCTACGCGAGAAGATAACGCGGAACGCGGGGAAGGTGTGAGGGGAAGGTGAGGGGTAGGTAAGAATAGAATACTTACACTAGGTCCCTCGCCCGCTACCCGAGCAGCATTCTCACGGGAACTACAGACCAAACGCGGCAGAATTTGTTCGTGCCGCGTGGTCTGCGTTCCCGCTGGAGATCTGCTGTGTCCGGTAGCGGGACCTATGTAAAGCTATTGATCACGCTGCCTCAGATCGGGCACACACGGTACTATAAGGCGCACTTTGGATTTCCAAGGAAATCCAAGGCTTTTAAGTGCTCCTTATCGTCGGAAAATACGTTTGCATCATGTCACTGATATAAAGTTAAAGCCCAAATGAGAATCACTCAAATAGATTGTTATATAACAATACGATGTGGCATCCAGAATTCTCCTTACATCCCTCAATGACCTTATCTTGTGCACAGCTGCAAACACTTTCGGCACTCGGTATGATTGAACATTAGAGCTACCTAAAAATTGATTATAAGATCCAACAGGTAATAACACGACCTTGCATGCGCTATAGTATATATATATACATATATATATATATATTTATATATATGTAAAGACCATCATTGAGCTTGAGAAAGGTGAGTGCCACCCCCAACGTCACATGGAATAAACTTCACCTTTGAATCTTGAATTCCGTCGGATGGCTGCTGTTTTTTGAGTTTACTAAAGAGAGAGATAGACAAAAGAGAACGAATACTAATTTGAAACCTAAACTCACACACACAACATGGCACCATTTCAGACGGTCGGCCCTAGAAATCAGCCTCTTTATTGTAATAGATCAATCCTCACACTGTGGGCCCGTGCAGCAACTGTATTAGCGGCTAGGTGGTAGGGTACAACATTTGTCCATTTTTTGCCCTCGAAATTCAACCATCCTAAAACGTGACCCTTAATAGTTTTTGGGGCCCTGTGTCTCTAGGAGAAACAAATCTAAATACTATTTCTTTCAATTTTTAATAAGGACAATATACCAAACCCAGAACTGCCTAATGGCATGAGCGGCGCCGCACCGGGAACACGACGGGCACCGCTGTGTGATACCTCATATAACCTTGTACCTCACACGGTGCGGCACGACCAAAATCAGTTAATACAGGGAATTTTATAGACTCATATTTTCATATACTAGGTTTTGTTTCTTCTCAGGACCGTCCTCCTCGTCGCTCTGTGCTCGTGATTTACTAGTAGGTAAAGAGCTCTTGTTCATCCCCGACCTATTAATGTCGGGCCACTGCAACCAATTTTCCTAACAAGTTGGAAGTCGGATACAATCCATTAGTAGCCTAGAATTACAAGGGTGTGAAAGTTCATGTTTTTTGGGTTTTCCTATCCTGAGAATACTAGGCTGCAGATGTCCTGCACTGCTGCTCCTACTAAAATTAGGGTTAAATGACTGTCTGCTATTTACTAGTAAAAAAACTTGCAGCCATTTTTAGTAAATCATCCAAAGCAAATCGTAAAAGTTAAAATTTCGGCAAAAGCCAAACTTTTAAAAACATTAGTTCTCCGGGATGTCCCCAAGTCTAGAGGTCCCTAATCTCTCGGGGTCTTGGCATCATGCACATTACTTAATCTGAGGAGTTTGGATGACTTGTTGTTATAATTACTGTCATTTCTAATAAATGCACTTTCAACTTAAAAACATTAGCGAGGGCACTCATTCGTTGATTGGCACTTAGTCTTCCTCTATGTGTAGATGAAGAAAGTAGGGCTCATGAGCTCTCCCCGTCTTTGTGAGGGTCAGCAGGCCTAATGGGTGCCCCCGCGACCCACTTTCCGGGTCACGGGTGCACCCATGCCCCTCGATGTGCGGGTGTTTCCCCGCGGTTCCCGGCTCCCCTCAATACTTTACCTCTCCGCATTCCTGCTCCGGTAGCTGGCCGCATGTGTCCCCCCTTCCTAGGGTGCGCGTGCGTCGGCACTCTAGGATTTAAAGGGACAGCACACCACTAATTGGCCTCTCTCAGCATTCCCTGCCAGATCTTTTTGCCTTAGAGAAAGCTTTGTCCTGATGCCCTGCGCTATTATTGTGATTTCCCGTTGTCACCCCGGTTCCGTTTCTGTCCTCGCTCCTTTGCCGCCTGCACTGAGCTGTTGCTACATCCCCGACTCTGATCCTGTGCTGCCCGACCTGACTTCCTTCCTGTCCCCGACTACGAGATTGCCTGCCTGTACCTCAACCTTGGCTGCCACCACGGACAAGTCACGCCTGTGGAACGACCTGGTGGTACCACGCTACAGCAAGTTCAACCCGTGAAGACCAGGTACCACTTAGATTCCGGTCCCAGGTGTCAGCTTGTGTCATCATCCGGGGTGGTCCAGAGGATCCACAACCTCTGATCCTGACAATAAGCTTCTCCAGAGGATCCACAACCTCTGATCCTGACAATAAGCTTCAATTGTAAATGACGAAAGCAGGTCTAGAGGTTTTGCCTAGAAGGGAAGGCTGCAGCTGAAGGACTGTGCACTGGCCAGATTTAAGGGACTGACCACAGTGCAGAGAAAGGGACTCCATGCATCACAGTGGGGGTCATTTACTAAGGGCCCGATTCGCGTTTTCCCGACGTGTTACCCGAATATTTCCGATTTCCCCTGAATTGCCCCGGGATTTTGGCGCACGCGATCGGATTGTGACGCATCGGCGGTGGCATGCACACGACGGAAATCGGGGGGCGTGGCCAAGCGAAAAACCCGAAGGATTCGGAAAAACCGCCGCATTTAAAAAAAGAAATGTGTCGCTTGGGACGCGCTTACCTTCACTTGGTCTGGCCCGGTGAACTCCAGCGCGTTCAGATGCTTTTCAGCGCAGCAGCGCCACCTGGTGGACGGTGGAGTAACTACCTTGATGAATCTCGGCCGGACCCGAATCCAGTGCAGAGAACGCGCTGCTGGATAGCGAACGGACCGGGTAAGTAAATCTGCCCCAGTATGTTTTACTGGCCTAAGTAAATCTGCCCCAGTATGTTTTACTGGCCTAAGAGTTTTTCCATACAAACATACATACATGAAAAGCTATGTGTTTCCAGGCTGTTATCCTGCAATGTGCTTGAATCCGGCTAATCCAAACTTATTGCTAAGATTTACTTTCTAACCCTGCCTAAAAACCTCAGTCCTCAGGCTCTTACCATTTGTAACTGTTGTCTCTCTCTCTCTGGTCAGGAAAGAGAATATGTCTTGGAGAAGGTCTGGCCCGGATGGAGATCTTTCTGTTCTTCACGACGTTATTGCAAAATTTCACCTTCAAACCCATTGTGCCGAGAGATGGAATAGACATCAGGCCGACAGGGACCGGACTCGCGTCTATCCCTCCCATGTACCAGTGCTGTATTTTACCCCGATAATTTCTTAGATTGTGAGAAAGTTGCTGAATGCTACTTCATGTTCATCTACCTCTATGACGTCTACCATTACTAGCTCCATGGATTATGTAGCCATGACTATAGGGATGCACCCTACAAGGCGCAGACCTTGGGGCCCATGATGTACGAGGGGCCCAGCACTGAACTGCGAGATGGGCTACGCCATGTTCTAATTTGTGCTATGGGGCACCATGAGTACTTTTTATGCCCTTACATGGGTAATATCTTCATTATATATCGAAGAATATAAAAATATGACTTTAGTAACTAGATACATTGTTGCGGCCATCATGTTTTATTAAAGAATCCCATCTGTAGTGTGCGGCATAGTGAGATTTAAGACAATTTCTTGGGGTAAGTAGTAACTTTTAACAGCAAGTACTTCCATTTGCTTTTTATATGTTCAGACATCTGGAAAGTCACCGAACTTCTAGGATACAATTAATAACAATGTATGGAATTGTTGTAGCAAGTTTGCAAGTAAAGATTCTTCTATTTTTCATGCGTGTTTTTATTACCCTCAATGGTTAACGATAAAGACGTGAAAATAGATAAGAACAGAAAATCCAAAGTGTGATATGATCAGGCTTGTATCAATATACAGGCGGTCCCCTACTTAAGGACACCTGACTTACAGACACCCCTAGTAACAGACGGACCCCTCTGCCCCCTGTGACCTCTGGTGACATCTCTGGATGTTACTATAGTCCCAGGCTGCAATGATCAGCTGTAAGGTGTCTGTAATGAAGCTTTATTGATAATCCTTGTTCCCATTACAGCAAAACATTTTGAAACTCCAGTAGTCACTGGGGCAAAAAAAATTTGGTCTGGATCTACAATAATAAAATATACAGTTTTGACTTACATACAAATTCAACTTAAGAACAAACCTACGGAACCTATCATGTATGTAACCCGGGGACTCCCTGTATTTACTGTTCACACCTTTTTGTTCTTGTTTGGAATTATTTGAGCCTGATAATAACTTTAGGAACTTGCTTTTACTCTTTCACAAAAACTGAATCCAGGAACTCTGTAAAGCCCCACAGGTCCAGGGCCACGATAACACTACAAAAAGCCAAACCTGTTCCACACCTGGTACCACCATTGCTCCTGATGTCTCCTCAGTCCAGGATGGGCCAGAAGTGTCAAGGGTCACAGAAGCCCCACTGGTTTAATAAGTGGCCTTAGTGGCTTTGGTGTAGAAGAACACAATTACTGCAAAAAATCCCTTATAGGGAACATTTTTCACACAGCTAGTGGCAGGTTCCTGTAGAGCCCTAGTTTCTCACCTTCTTTTAGCTAAAAATAGTTCCCCCCAGATCCCCATAAAATCAGAGTTAAATCTTGCCTGGTATCTAGGGATCTAGGGATTAGAGGGGTGTGGCCTAATGTCATGTGACCAGGGTGACATCATAAAAGGTCCTTTAGCTACTTAACATTAGTAAACTGTACCCCATGTACATATCTGACCACATAAAACAATCACAGCAGCCTCCATGGACTTCTAATCCTCTCCATGCTGATGCTTGGTGTACAGTTTTCTAATGCTACAAATCTAAAGGACCTGCGATGATGTCACCCTGGTCACATGACATTATAGCTGCGTACAGAGATAGGATGGGGAGGAGCTGCTGGCTTCAGCCCGAGAAGGCCACGCCCACCTCAACTCGCTGCACCCATGCTTAGATACCAGGTAAAACTATAAAGGTGAATATATGGGAAT
Organism: Engystomops pustulosus; assembly: GCA_019512145.1. Taxonomy (NCBI): domain Eukaryota; kingdom Metazoa; phylum Chordata; class Amphibia; order Anura; family Leptodactylidae; genus Engystomops; species Engystomops pustulosus. The sequence continues at coordinate 29,124 of WNYA01001968.1, read as the reverse complement.
TTCAGGGGAATCATTTTTAGCTAAAAGTGTCAGTTAGTTACTAGGGCTCTATGGGAACCTGTCACTACCTATATTTATGAAAAAGTGGTGACAGGTTCCCTTTACAGCTTCTAAAGCTTACACATGAAGTTGTGTTGCCCGTGGAGACCAATCAGAGCTCAGCTTTAATTTTATAAACAGCTGTAGAAAATGAAAGCAGAGCTCTGATTGGTTTCCATGAACAACTACAACAGTTTTGCTCTCAGAGCCTTCTACTAAATCCCCCCATTTATAGGGAGAATCATTTGATGACATATCAGAGACTGTTAGCCAAAACTCTCCATCTAATCACCCAATAATCATGCACATCCAGCTCATATACACACACATTACGTGGCAGGGTGGCTCAGTGGGTAGCACTTCTACCTTGCAGCGCTGGGGTCCTGGATTCTAATCCCACCCAGGTCAACATCTGCAAAGAGTTCGTATGTTCTCTCTGTGTTTGTGTGGGTTTCCTCCGGGTCCTCCGGTTTCCTCCCACACTTCAAAACATACCAGTAGGTTGATTAGCTTGTGAGCCCCATTGGGGACAGGGACTGATTTGTCATGCTTTGTGCAGCGCTGCATAATCTGTGAGTGCTATATAAATAAAGAATTATTATTAAGGGCAGAGGAAGACGCAGGACCTCAACAATTCTGAACTTCAGAGGAAACAGCTATGTACCTATATTTCTATTATGTTTTACCTTCTTTCATTTTTGAACCTTTATCTTTTTGAAACATTTTACATTTGTTTTATTCTTATGATGAGGCCCTGTTATTGTAGAGCGGATCCACCGGGTGCCATGGAAATCTGTTCTATCGTGGGGCACCTATAGGGTGACAGAAGTCTGGTCTGATCCCCCTCTTATAGGCCCTGGAGCTCTATTAGTTATATGTGGGAATTAAACAGAGAACCAATGAATACAAGCCTCACAACACAATAAACCGTGAACTATTTTATTGATAAGCGTGTACAGCAAACTGAAAAAAACAAAAAAAAATGAAAGCTCCAATGTACCCATGACAGCGATACAAGTGCAGTTATTAAAGGGTTTCCCCACAAGGCGATGAGATGAAACCCCCACAGATCACAAGAAAGGGTGGTCCGATGTAAAACCCATCGCTCCCCCCGAAATGAGTGGAGCAGCCGCCCACGAATGGCTGGGATGCCCCCTACATCTATATGGAGCTGCCGAGGCCCATAAACAGGCCATGGTCTTGGGGCACCCAGCCCTATCATAGTGAAAATCCTATGATTTCATGTTTGATTTTTTTGGAAAACCATCGTCATAATTCATAATACCGTATTTTCCGGGCCATTAGGCGCACCGGAATATAAGGGCCGCAACAGTCCGATGCGCCTTATATGTAATAATTCCATATATAAGCCGCATCGGACTATAAGGCGCAGGGTCGGGGGCGTGGCGGAGGTCCCGGGGGCGGAGCGGAGACCCGACGGGACGCGACGCGAGAAGAAACGCGGAACGCGGGGAAGGTGGAGCGGGAAGGTGAGGGGAGGTAAAGAATAGAATACTTACATAGGTCCCCGCCCCTACCCGAGACAGCATTCTCACGGGAACTACAGACCACGCGGCAGAATTTGTTCGTGCCGCGTGGTCTGCAGTTCCCGCTGGAGATCTGCTGTTCCGGTAGCGGGGACCTATGTAAAGTAGGGTCCGCTGCCTCATATGGGCACACCGGACTATAAGGCGCACTTTGGATTTCCAAGGAAATCCAAGGCTTTTAAGTGCGCCTTATGTCGGAAAATACGTATATGCATCAATGTCACTGATATAAAGTGAAAGCCAAGAATAGAGAATCATCAAATATATTTTATATAACAATACGAGGGCATCCAGAATTCCCACTCCCCAATGACCTTCATCTTGTGCACAGCTGCAAACACTTTCGGCACTCGGTAATGATTGACATTAGAGCTAAACCTAAAAATTGATTATGAGACCACAGTGTAATAACACGACCTTGCAGCGCTATAGTATATATATATATATATATATATATATTTATATATATGTAAGACATCATTATGCTTGAGAAAGGTGAGTGCCACCACCCAACGTCACATTGGAATAAACTTCACCTTTGAACTTTGAATTCCGTGGAGTGCTGCCTGTTTTTGAGTTTACAAAGAGATGAGATAGAAAAAGAGAAACGGAATACTAATTTGAAACCTAAACTCACACACACAACATGGCACCATTTCAGGACGGTCGCCCTAGAAATCAGGCCTCTTTATTGTATATAATAAACCTCACACTGTGGGCCACGTGCAGCAACTGGTATTAGCGGGTAGGTGGTAGGGTACAACATTTGTCCATTTTTTGCCTCGAAATCACATCCTAAAAGTGACCCTAATAGTTTTGGGGCCCTGTGTCCTAGGAGAAACAAATCTAAATACTATTAACCTTTCATTTTTAATAAGGACAATATACCAAACCCAGAACTAGCCAATGGGCATGTAGCGGCGCCGCACCGGGAACACGACGGCACCGCTGTGTGATACCTCATATAACCTTGTACCTCACACGGTGCTGCTAGACAAATCAGTAATACAGTGGAATTTTATAGCTCATATTTTCATATACAGGTTGTTGTTTCTTCTCAGACCGTCCTCCTCGTCGCTCTGTGTCTCTATTTCTACGTAGGTAAAAGCTCTTGTTCATCTTCTATCGTGGGGCACCTATAGGGTGACAGAAGTCTGGTCTGATCCCACTCTTATAGGCCCTGGAGCTCTATTAGTTATATGTGTGTGAATTAAACAGAGAACCAATGAATACAAGCCTCACAACACAACAAACCGTAAACTATTTTATTGATAAGCGTGTACAGCAAACTGAAAAACACAAAAATATGGAAAAAATGTCCAAGCTCCAACATCATAGCAATACTAGTGCAGTTACTAATGTGATGAAACCCCCACAGATCACGAGAATGGGTGATACCCCATCGCTCCCCGAAATGAGTGGCGCAGCCGTCCGTGCATGGGCGGGATGCCCCCTACATCTCTATGGAGCTGACGGGGATTGCCGAGGGCCCTGAACAGGCCATGGTCTTGGGGCTACCAGCCCTACCATAGGGAAAGTCCTTTTATTGTGTTTGATTTTTTTGGAAAACCATATTTAAAATTCATAATATGCATCAATGTCACTGATATAAAAGTGAAAGCCAAGAAT
>WNYA01001968.1:0-21710 GCA_019512145.1 Engystomops pustulosus | reverse complement strand
AAAAAATCATACTCACTACTCCCCAGGGTGTACTCGTGAGTCGGAAGTTGTCTTGAATAGCTTTTACAGCTTTTTGGAAACTTTCATCTTTGTACTCAAACCGATTACCAAACACCACAGAGCAAATGACATTGGAAACAGAACGCAGTAAAGGGTAATTGGGGTCTATCAAGGCTCCTAAAAAAAAATATGGAATAAAACATTAACATCAATTGTCTTTGGAGATAGGATATCTTCTATAGCAGTGATGGCGAACCTTTTAGGGGCCGAGTGCCGAAACTTCAAGCAAAAAGCCATCTATTTTTCACAAAGGCCAATTTAAAGTAACAGGTTTCAAACGTATTGGGTATGATGGGGCTGATGGTGACAGTGTACGATGGGGCTGATGGTGGCGGTGAAGATGGAGGATTTGATTCTGGTACTGCTCATCTATTTGCAGGCGTGTGGACCAACCCTACAGCGAACTTGCGGACAGAACATCTATGTCAACGGCCGCTGCTTCCAATTAGACCAAAATCTTCGACAACAAGGCAATCTTTCAGCTCCACCACCAGGTAACTGCCCCCCAGGACCAGCACAGGACCTGCTGCTCCCTTATCATGCAATGGACGGAGCCCAGGTCCACCTCCTGTTGGCAGGACGTGTATCTGCCCCTGGTACTGATTGTATTGTCTCCTCAGAGTGCGGCCTGGACATTGTTTTCGTCGTTGATGGTTCCGGGAGTGTTGGACCAAGGAATTTTGTGACTGTGCTGCGCTTCGTGAGACAGATGATCGATTCCCTTAGCAAGGCTGACACAAGGGTACTGTAATGTAATGTGACTAATTCTCTAGGGTCCCTTTAAGGCAGGGGTAGGGAACCTATGGCTCGGGAGCCAGATGTGGCTCTTTTGTTGGCTGCATCTGGCTCTCAGACAGATGTTTAATAAATAGTGATGGCTGCTGTGTGTCTCTTAGACTGATTACTGGACACAGGCAGCGATGTTACCGCTGCCTACGTCCTTTGTACAACCCAAGTGCCATCACCACCATCGTCTAAGCCTGGGTTAAAGAGAAGACCGTCGGAGCGATGAGGAGCTTCCTGCAGGGAGCGCTGGTAAGTGGGGGTCATTTACTAAGGGCCCGTTTTGCGTTTTTGCGACGGGTTAACCAAATTTTTCTGTTTTGCGCAGATTTTCCCTGTATTGCCCCGGGATTTCGGCGCACACGATCGGATTGTGACGCATCGGCGCCGGCATGCACGTGACGGAAATCTGGGGGCATGGCCGTACGAAAACCCGACAGATTCGGAAAAAACGCCGCATTTTTTTAAAAAAGTGTCGCTGGACAAGCACTTACCTGCACCCGACAATGGATCGTGCACTCCGGCGGACCTCGGCGGACTGCAGCGCAGCAGCGACATCTGGTGGACGTCGGAGGAACTGTCTTAGTGAATCGCCGCACAGGATTCGGGTCCGGACGGGATTTATGAAGGTAGTTCCTCCGCCGTCCACCAGGTGGCTGCTGCGCTGAAAATCATCTGAACGCGCCGGAATACACCAAGCTGGACCAGGTGAAGGTAAGCGCTTCCCAAGCGACACATTTTCGGTTTTTAAATGCGGCGGTTTTTCCGAATACGTAGGGTTTTCGTTCGGCCACGCCCCCCGATTTCCGTTGCGCGCATACCGGCACCGATGCGCCACAATCCGATCGCGCCACAATCGGATCGCGTGCGCCATAGTAGCCTGCTGGGCAGTAACTTAGGCAGGCTCTGTAGGGGAGTAAAGCTGCAGGCCCTCAGGAGGGAGACAGCAGCAGCAGGCTGCTACCGTCTGCAGACCGGGTCCCAGATTTATCAAAAATAGTTCAAACTTCTCTATGTGCAATTTGCTAGTAGAGGGCGCAGAGTGCGGCAGATTCAGGATATGTGTCGCGCCCCCTGCACCAGAACCCCCCTTTATGTGCCAAAAATTGTGTCACATGAAGAATACTGCAGCTGCACCACAAATTTGCCTCGGACACTTTATAAATTCCTGTGCGAGCAGTTTGCATTACAAAGAAAGTGCAAAGTCCGACAGTAAATCCGGGCCTGTGCGTCTTGTCCCAAAATTCTCCTGGACTGTATTTTTCACAAAGGCCAATTTAAAGTAACAGGTTTCAAACGTATTGGCGCCCCGAGGACACCAATACAGGAGAAAGAAGGAGAGATTTGTATTATTATTGTAGTTTCCCTCTAAAGTCCCCTTAATAGGATGAATCACAGGTCCGGAGAAGGGGCTAATGATAATTAAGCTCTGTCCACACCTCCTTGATTCAGCTCTTGAGTCCTGAATGGTGACCTTTGTGCTGGGTGATGGCCTGGGTGCCCAGAGAGAGGGCTCTGAGTGCCACCTCTGGCACCCGTGCCATAGGTTCGCCACCACTGTTCTATAGCCTGTGACCACAAATATAGATAATATAGTAACATCCAGATACTTGACCATTCGTTTTTCTCAGCACATCAATCAGACTCATGGCCTCTTCCCGTATCCGTTCCTCGAAGCTACGTTTTCCAACTCCAAAATTGCCCAGAGTTAACATGGAAAAACGCCTCAGCTCCTTCCATTTCTCACCATTGCTAAACGCAAAGTCTGTGAAACACAATACAAGGATTCTATATGAAACATACATAGAAATAAAATATTCACAATAATGTACAGATAATAATAATAATAATTATGATGATGAATTTCCTATTTTAAGGTGACCCCCAATATATATATTACCTCTTATTCTTGGTCTCCGGATTGTTATGCCTCTAAATTTTTGACCTCAGCACAATCCACCCTCTCCACTCCCGGCATAGTCCCTTCTATTGTTCCAGCTCAAAGACAAACCTCTGGTTCTCATATTATCGTGGTTTTACTTTCCATTAAACTTTTTTACTTTTTTGACTTACCTTGACTGTACTTGCTGAAGTTTCATTGTCCAAAATTGGAACACCTTGCTAAGTATGCGGTATTTGGGAGAGATTTACAAAATCCCATTCCATTGTAGCCTAGTTCTAGAATTGTACCTATAAGGTCAGGTGCATGGGCAGCGTGTAGTCTCAGCAGTCATAGGTTGACCATCACACACTACCCCAGTATCATGCTGGTAGCATCAATATCCCCTGTAAATCTCCTGCTTCCACTTGCTTTATTCCAGAGACCAGAGACGTCCATCAATAATAGACTCACGGCGTGGAGCCAATTTGTGGTCTAGTCAAAAGGGTTGACATTAGAGTTGGATAACCTTGGGGTGGTCTTCTTACAGAGGACGGATTGGAAAATCAGTAATGTGAAAAGTTGGTTGGGGGGGGGGGGGCTTCTTACAGAGGACCGATTGAAAAATCAGTGATGTGAAAACTTGTTTTTTTGGGGGGGGGGAGCTTCTAAAAAATGAGTGCATACAAAGACAAGTGCTACTTTGTAACAAAATATCTGCTTCTAATATTTCCTCTGGCCAAGAAACCGATGACAAGGAATCTAGCTGTTAAGGTAGATGTGATGGTAGGTTCTCCTTCTGTCCTCAGCCCTAAACTATCTTTCTCTAATACTTGTACATTGCCAAACATGTTCAAAACTTTATCTTTCAAATATGCAAATTATCGGCATAGACTACTGGGGCGTGTACTAGCCTGCCCAGGCTAGGGCTACAAAAGGCTACTGCAACACAGCAGTAGCATCTGCTGTCCCAGCTCCATGATCATCCTAGTTGTGCCCCTGTTACAACTCGTGCTTGTACATAAGCTGTATTCACTCCGCAGGCTTCCGTGGAGCTCTGTGCATGCGCGGTAGCTCCAGTGCCAGTGGTAGAGCGCATGCGCTTATCATGGCAGGTTTGGGTCCAAATCTAATTGGTCCAAGTTGATCCAATTGTTTGGAAAATTGGTATATAAACACCTATAGTCCTCTCAAACAGATATTGGGGGTCATTTACTAAGGGCCCGATTCGCGTTTTCCCGACGTGTTACCCGAATATTTCTGTTTTGCACTGATTTCCCCTGAATTGCCCCGGGATTTTGCAGCACGCGATCGGATTTTGGCGCATCGGCGCATGTGTCGCGTGGCATGCATGCGACGGAAATCGGGGGGCGTGGCCGAACGAAAACCCGACAGATTCGGAAAAACCGCCGCATTTAAAAAACAAAAAGTGTCGCGGAGCTTGCACTTACCTTCACCAGGAATAGGCTGGTATACTTGAGTGCATTTCAGCGCAGCAGCGCCACCTGATGGACGTCATAGGAACTATCTTAGTGAATCCCGGCCGGACCCGAATCCACTGCAGAGAACGCGCCGCTGCATCGCAAATTGACCGGGTAAGTAAATCTGCCCCATTATATTTATAAAAAGTATTTATCTTGTTTTTTTCATTTTCTAAAAGAATTATTTTTAACAAATCCAGACACTAACACTAAACTTGACCCTAACAAAAAAGTGGCAAAAATTGAACTAAGTGTAGAAGGACCTTTTGATTTGTAGATTATCCTGAATCTACAACTGAACCAATCACTCCTCTCTAGTTCTTACCTTGAAGGACCCAACAATCTATCCATTACAGACATAGGATATTGATGTATCTTAATCCTTTCAGATGTTACAATGTTTCAGCACTGCGATAGAAGTTTACAGCTTCTAGTTGGGTTCTAGCAGAACATGATCCCGGGCTCCATACTCACCATCTCCTTTAGTAAAATCAGTGAAGGAAGGATAAGGACCTCGCCCGCTGAACTCCTCTGCTTTGTCAATGAAGGTCTCTTTGAGGGCTTTATAACTGCACAGTATGATAACTGGTTGGTGACCTTCGTATGTTGTATATATGTCGCCATATTTTTTTGACATCTTGGAGAAAACACAAACAAACCAACGTAGTAGGATCTGATGGAATAATTTCATTAATATTTCATAAATGGCCATAAAAAGAACTGCCTTCCCATCAGAAGAAACTATTTATTATATATAATATGTGTTGTTATAGCCAAAAAGCAGTAATGTTACAGTAATAGGGTGAGTCTGTCTCAGCTGGCATGGGAGACACACAAGTAGGGTGTAAGGTATTGTGACTAGGGTCGGGAAGTAAAAGTTATCCTTACAGAGACTGACAATTAAGGCCGCCGTGTGGGCTGAAGTGTGTCATAGTGTTTTACATCCATCTCATAGATCTCATCATCTCTCATCTCTGATCTGTCTCATCTCTTTACTACTAGAATGTTCAGAAGCTAAATAAAAGTGTAGATAAACCCCGTACACTGATAACCTAAGCACATTGTCAGCACACAGCATCTCATAGCACGAGAGGGATCATGAAGCGCCCCCGACCAAACTATGGAATTTTACACTGACCATAAGTGAGTTATAGGAGCTAAACAGTAATAAAACAAAGTAAAATAGTAAAGTAAGGGGGAAAAAAATTATCTTTATTGTGTAAACATCACTAGGGGATTGACATTTGAGAACTTTTTTTCATGGGAAAACCCGTTTAAGGCAAGTTTTGGGTGCATTTTTCTTTGTTTACTCACATCCATTAGTGACTTGACAGTGTTGCTGAAGTTTATCTTGTACAATGTACCGATGATGGGAAGAGGCGTTGGTCCGGGAGGCAGCTTGGACCTCTCAAACAATAACTTTGTATATTTAGCCAGCAAACTGGTCATGAGAATCACCAAGATGACCGTAATCAATGAGTATAAATCCATCCTGGGAAAAGAGATTGACATGTAAATTTACAAAAAAAATTCCAATTATTTCACACAAGTCTCAGGATATCAGGTCAGAAAAGTTTTCAATGACTTGTAGGGACTGGGAATGAAATTAGTTTTCTCAGGGAGGTAAAGTATATAGAGGTCGGAGACTTCTTTGGGGGATGGTTAGAACTACTACACACTAGAGCACCAGCACCAGAAGGTGGTACATGTGTCCACTTGTTGGTCTGACTTTCTACATCTTTGTACTGTAGGATCTTTCGAATGAAAACTCCAGAGGTTCACAAATCTCATCCCCCGCCCCCAACGGGTCCAGTCAACCTTAAAAGCAGCTGTATGTTCTGCCATTATGGTACCTACTCCCCTACAGCTGGTATCAATAAAGATCCAAGAATCTTTAGCTGTGATGAGATGTCCACTTATGGACCTACTAGAGCCACCTAAAACCATCGACAGTTGAACTGGCAGCTCCAGTTTACAGGGCGTGTCAGCTTCCTAGACTCAGATTGCTAACAGATCAGTCAAAAAAGACATTAAAGAGGTTGTCTGAGAGTAAGAAAAAACTGTGAGGTGGTCGGGGAGGGGCTACATAAAAAAATTAACTTGCACTCACCTCACCTGGTGCTCCCGGTGTCCTGCACCGTGGTCCCTTCATGCTGTGCCCCCGTTTGTTGACAGGGGGCGGAAGCTCCACTCTGAGTGTCAGGCTCCAGGAATAGGGGATCCACTGGACCACTGTGGATGATGACGTAGGCTGACACCTGGGACCAGAGTCTAAGTGGCACCCGGTTTTCACCAGAGCCACCACAAAACCGGTTGGACTTGCTGCGGCGTGGTAGCACCAGGTCGTTCCACAGGTGTGACTTTGTCCGTGGTGGTGGCCAAGGCGAGGTACACAGACGTAAGGCAGAATCATAGTCAGGACGGGCAGTAGGTCAGGTCAGGCAGCACGGGATCAGAGTCGGGGACGCGGCAAGAGGGCAAGGCAGGCAGCAGAGGAGCGTAGTCAGGAACGGATCCAGGGTCACAACGGGAAAACACTATAAATGCCAGGGACATGGGAGCTAAGCTTTTTCTAAGGCTGTACGGCAGAAAGATCCGGCAAAGAAGACAGTAAGGGACTGGGAATTTAACAATGAGGGCATCTGGCCAGCGCCAGTTTTCGTGGGTGTGCCCTATGCGGCGGGGACGCCCTAAGGGAGCCGTGGGAGCCGCCGCAGGAGCCGCCGCTGGATCCCGGCGAGGTGAGTCGCGCGGTAAGCGCAGTGGCCCACAAGGAGGTACACGGATGCGACACGAGACAAGGGTTGCAGGGGCACCCGTGACACTGAGCACTTGATAATGCACTTAGACAGGAGACGGGTGGAGCTGGAGCAGGGTCCCGGCATGGAGGGACCACAGCATGAAATACCAGGAGCACCAGACAAGATAAGTACAGGTTTATTTTTTTATGCAGTCCCTTCCCGCCCAACTTCCTATTTTTTCCTACTTTCAGACAGCCCCCTTTAATATATAATAGTCACTCTTCTCAGATACTACACATAATATAACTCCACAATGGGAGCTCCGTTATCTCTTTAAGTTCGGTGAAATAAAGATTTCTTCTCCTCCTGGGACATCTAGATGCAACTTTTAGTTTGAGACATTAATTTCTTGGAAACATTTCAGGTAAACAAGAATGATATCCAAGATAAGAGTCTACACTCCCCAAAAGGAGCTGAACTCCCCCAACAGAGAGTTTCCAAGACAAAATAACATTCACAGTAAAAGTTGTGCAACAGGTCAAAATAATAATATTTTATTAATACATGTCAAGGATCCTAGTAACAAAAGAAAACATAAAATAACAAAGTATGACAAACAATTGGACTGACAGGATATGAAACGAGTCTTTAGTATTAAGTGTCCCAATACTACTGAACCCATCATCTCCATCTGGGTCCTGGGTGAAGCGGCAGGACTACACCCTCCAGATGTGATCAGATCAGGAGACAGATTCCTGATCCCTTGTTCTGCCAGAAGTGTTCATTAATCTTACCTCGGGTTTATAATCTGGTCAGATGCCAGTCAGCTGATAAAATGTGCATTGCTGGATTTAAAGGGAACCTGTCATCGGGTTTTACCCTCCTAATAACTAGTCCCCTAAGGTAGCGGCTGAAATGTCCTTTCTAAATTCCCTCTTTTATGTGAAATCTCACTTGTTTAACTATTAAAAAATCTCCCCAAAGTCAGGCAAATATGACTCATTTATTTCCATTTTCACATGAGATGAGTCAGGTTTCAGGTAGCAGGGGGGGGGTCACTTCAGAAGCCCCTATTTTCTGTTATAGAGCACCTAGAAATAAGCTTTTATGTCATATTGAAGATAAGAATCTCATATTTCAGCCTATTGTGCCGAACTGGACATCCGGGTAGTCAAGAACTGGATCTAAGCTCAGAACTTTATCCCCAGTTTACATTTCCAACTATGTCTTTAGCTGTCTGTATCCGCAAAATCCAAAATTATATATATATATATCTCTGCGGCCAGGCCGAGATTTTTTTGACACCAACTATATGCCCCCAACATCTGAGCTTATAGAAAAACCAATAAGGGGGGGGGGGGATATTTTTCAGGGCTTGTATGCCAGTACTAAAACAGTCGCAATTGCAATTATTACCCCCCCGATATCCTACCTGCACACCAGCATGGAGGGGTGTACATGGGGCTGTGCCTTGCGGCGGAGAGGGACGGCACAAGGCATTCACACAGCTATAGACTGTGCCCTTTCAGGCCAGAACGGGTCACGGGTTAAAGCATAATTCTACACCAGACGGGGCCCACCTTAGAATTGTACGACAGATACATATCCGATGTGGCTGAGGTGCTGGGTGCACCTAGAACCAGTGTATAGAAAATTTCACCTGTAGGGAAACGCTCTAACAGACACCGGGTAGCAGAGCAAGAACAATATTGTGTTTTTAAAGGGCATCTACCACCAGGATGAAAGACTGTATACAAATGAGCCTTCGGGGATCCTTCTGGCCTGGAGTCTATATCAGGCTCTAACGAGTCCTGTGACCTGCACCTGTGACCTGCCCCTGTGACCCGCACCTGTGACCTGCACCTGTGACCTGCACCTGTGGGCTATACCGAAACCCAGGAACGAAGCCCGGATAGAGTATGCGTCCCACTACCAGCCTACCCCTACTCCATAATAAGCAGGCCCAGTACGGCCATTACAAAGGTGTCCATGCTAGCGAGGCCAACATAGACCAACAGTATACTCCTGCTCACCACATGGTAGAAAATAGCAGAGAAAAAAACAAAACAGCGCTCATAGGGTGATATTGTTCAGACCAGGGTATGTGGTGTGCTTGGTGGTTGCTCACCTGGCCGAGTTGTGCTCAGCATTAGGCACTCTAGTGTTGGCGTGTGGGGTGGTGGTCAAAGGTGCAGCCGATATTTTTGTGTTCTCCAAACACAGGATGCTATGTCGGTTGTAGTCAAGGAATAGGTTCAAAGGGGTCAAGGACGGCAGGCGCACAGCGAGACCGGGTATTCTTCTCCAAAAGTTTTTTTATTAATGTTAAAATAGACCAAAACAGGTAATGACAACGCGTTTTGGGGGACGGGGGTCTCCTTTTTCAAGTGAATTAAAATTCAAACTTTGGAAGCTGTGGTGGAGTTGTTCCAGGGGACCAGTTATGTTACTGCAGACAAACCCAGGACCGAAGCCCGGATAGAGTACACAGGGCTTTTTACCGCACACCTTTCCTCTACCTGTACACTAGATACCGGTCCTCCCGTACAACGCCCAATATCTTATCACTTTCTCACACCTCCTGTTACTCCTCGGGACAAGTCTAAGCATCTGGCAAAACTCTCCTCTCCAGCAGTGGGAGAAATATTAAAGGGAACCTGTCAGGCACATCTAAAACCCCAAACCAAGAGTAGCTGTAAAAAATTCTGGGAAGCAGCAGGACCTATAAAAAGATTTAGAAGAACACATGGGTCTTTGATAAGTTTGGTTCAAGTTAATCATTTTTGCAAAATTGCGATTCAATTCGGGGTCATTTATCCTATTTTTCTGTCTGTTTTTTGGTGCATTGCTATTTTTGTGCCTTTTTGGGGAATGTTTCCATTTCTTTGTTGCATTAAACTTTTAAACAAGGGACACAAACTTCTGCTCGTTGCATTTCTGGTGCTTTGGAAATCTTTCTCGATATCTTAGTTGAAATCTTTCTTTTGAAATTGCTGGCAGTGAATTAGTGACTTACAACATAGTGCACCACACCTTAGGCTCCGCGCCAACATCACATGTTTCTCCAGTCCCTGCAGACATGGCAAGAACAACGAAGTACCAGCTCTATCATTACTGCCCCTAAAGGGTTTTATCTTAATATAGATGTATCTGTAGTATAAGGGATTTATATCCGATAGCGAGACACTGAACCGTCAAGAATGATCAATGATTCCTCGATGATCATCAGAAGGCAAATCACTTATCTTCCCAATAATACAAGGACTTTTTGGTTTAAGGGTGTAATCTCACCTCAGCCTTCACATTTAATTTCATCCATCTGCCTTAAACAAACAGTTTTTCAATCGCATGTTATAAAAAAAAAAAGTGTATCTGCATGAAGATAACATCACATAAATGTAGTCATATTGTCCATTAGAAATGATATAGCTTTTCTTGGACACAACCACCCTCACACTCATGCAACACGGCCGCATGCACTATGAAGGCACCTGATTGCCTGGATTCTGTGTTCCTTGCCACAGGACGGCTGTGGGACAGACATTTCATATCCAAATAATATTTGTTTCATCGTACAATCACTCCAGCATCGGTGGTCATATCCAAGGACAGTTGTTTCTTTGAGACAATATGATTACATTTATGGGAAATTATCTTTACACGGGTACATGTTTTTGAATAACATCAAATTGGAGAAATGTGTATATATATTGGCAGATGAATTCAATTAACTGTGAATGCCCAGAGCAGGAGAAGAAGAAGAAGAAGACCACCCCTCTAAGCTCACATGCATGCCATCCTTGAGGTCACACAAAAGTTGAAGTGGTTTTTGATGATACTAGAAAAGGTTTATACAATCGTAGATGACAGGTCCCAATAGAGAATCTTTATAGAACCATCCCCTTAGGCAGAACATAACATCGCTACCATTATATTACAATAATATAGTAATAATGTATAATACTATAGATACAGAGAGGATCGGGTGTCACTTACTTTACACTGCAGCAAGTGGATCCTTATGTCTTTGTTTTCGGAATCTCAGGACAAAGTAGTTTGGATCAGGACGTTTCCAGTTTTTATAAACATTTCTACGTGCCGTGGGCAAGAAATTCTTGGGTCAGATCCAAAAGAAGTGAAGCAAGTCTCATTCCAGGCCGATCATTAAATGGGTTGTGTAATAATTGCCAGCATTAAGATGATGTTAACAAGGACGATCGCCTTCATTTACATATTATTTCTTCATATGCCCCAACAGATAGTCTGACGTAGATGTCTGGGAACTTTTTGAGAGTTTTTTGGTTTGCACAAATGTCTCGGGGCACCTGAGTGTTTTGCTTGCTGAGAATTACATCAGTCTGGATGACGAGGGGTTAATAATCCCCAGTGAATTGAGAACCATCGCACACTCGTTAATCAGTGCGCATTCACTGGTATCAAAACTCTCTTGGGGGGGGGGATTTTTTTAGGCACACGTTGTAGGAAATCCGCTTAAAAATCCACATTTACGGTTTTTATGTGCGGATTTCATGAGGATTTGTCTATTTACTGTTGCATTTTTTGTGTTTTTAATGCAGATTTTCTGCATGGTTTTTTTTCCCTTTATTTCTCGTTCCTTTAGGCTTCCTGCACACGTTGCAGATTCGGTGTGGATTTTACTTGCAGATTTTGGTAGGAAAATTCCGCAATGTAATACAGTAAATTGAATGTGATTTCGAAAAAGTTATGTAGAGGATTGGGGGGTATTTATTATTGACTTTCCTGCTTGAAAACTGCCTTTTTTCCCCCTTGCTGCATCTGTTGCACCTTATTTATTCAGTGTTAGGCCCTTTCCACACTCGCAACGCGCGCTGCATGCATCTCCCGGCCCGAACGCTGCAGAACGGAACTGAACTGACGCGCTGAGTTTCCAGGAGAGGCTGGACACGTAGCGGAGTGGAGGGGGACGCCGGCATGGCGAGTCATGGAGGGTAGACTCACATTTGCTAAGAGGCAGGCATCGGTTGCTGGGGGAGGGGGGTAAAAGTAGTGCGCCCATATTGATGGGCGCCATTTTATAACGCCATGAGGAGATTCCACCAGCCCTAAGTTTGGTGGGGGAACAGTGGGGTAAGGGAGGAAAAAGGGGTCAGTACAAGCAAGGTTGGTGGGAGTAGAGAGGAATGATAGGAAGGGTTAGGCTACATTGACACAAACAGCACGCGGGAGAGGAGGAGGGGGGAAGCGCTGCCCCTCTCCATAGTGATATATGGTGTACGGAAAGATGTCCAATCTTTTCCCCGGGTATGGAATTGCACCGTACCGCTCCGCACGGCTCTGTGCACCCGTATATACGTCCCCCAACACTCGTGTCAATGTAGCCTTGGTTAGGGCAAGGTGCCATAGTAGCAGAGGCGCTTCAGGGGCTCCTTGGAGTTGGTGGGGATGGGATTAAAGGGGGACAGGGCAGCCTGTCACGGAAACCCCTATTCTTAGTGGAATAATGTGGTATGGCCTATATTGGGCTCCTGCTGGGTGGTGTCCCGGGGAGCAAGGGTTATATAGATGTATGTATATATTAATAGCCATCTGCGAGGGAATTTGGTGTCACTGAACCTGAGGTAGCATTTGGGGGTAATGAGGGAGTTAAAAGCAGATTGGTTTTTGGGGGGGGTTGTGGTAGCTCCAAGGACCTACCTAATTTTAGTTAAAGTAACATAAGTTATGTAATGTAATGTTTTTATGTTATGTTTGCAATAAAATGGCGGCTGTGGCCAAAATTATCCAGCAAATTAAATTGTGTTCCTTATGTTTTTGGAACGTGGGAGGGGAGAACAGGGAATCTATAGCCCCAAATCAAATAGAGAAGGGGCCAGGGACTGCAGGGGATTTAGGGTTAAATATTTGAATGGGAATTTGGCGGTGGCACCCCCCCCCCCCCCCTTTACCCTCGGCGGTCATCAGGGGGCGGTTCAGCCAGCCCTAAGGGCCCTCCCAGGACATATAAAATCGATGAGAACAGTTAGGGGGGCCTCTTACCTCCTGCCCTCAAGGACCGAGAGGTGTGAAGTCTCCCTCCCACCCTGCCCTCAGGTTAACTAAAAACTTTTTTCAGGTATCTTATCAGTTTTTGGCTGTTTCCCTCTGTTTTCTTGCAGATGTCACAGCATTGGCGGAGTTAGATTTGCCTAAGGCGAAGGGAAGTTGCCCACGTGTCGGCTGTCATTCTGCAGCCGCCATTTGGGCGAAGTTTGATTTTCAAAGAACCAAAAGGACTCGGGGGCGAGCACGCCTGGTTTTGTTTACAATTTATGTTGCACTTTTTAATTAAAATGGTTAAATAATTTTTCGGTTAATAAAAATATATGCTGCGGCCTACCCACACCCAACACAAAAATGAGGCTCCATCCGTTATTTAGGGTTTTATTCGGTTATCCCGGGGGTCAATAGCCAGGTTTTGGCTTAGTTCACCAATACCTGCAGTCTAGCAGGGTTAGGCAATGATTGGCGAGTGACATTGCCAAGGTCATGCTTTAGTTTCTGCCAGTTTTCAGGTCAGACGAGCCGGGTCACAGAAGACAGGAAAGTGTCAGAGAAGCCACGATGAATAATGAATAATCTATAGGCCGCTCTGCATTGACTTCTTCTGCACCTTATGAAAATCATTACATTTTATTAGTTCTTTCTGGAAAGAAAAGTTTTTAAAAAAAAAAAAACTGTTATTTTTTTTTTACATAATAAGTTTTGCAGTGTTCTTCATGTTTTATATATGAGAGGATGTGGGAGATTTATCAGAAGTGTCTGAGGTAAAGCTCTTCCTGTTGTCCATGTAAACCAATCAGAGATCAGCTGTCATATAATAAACAGCTCAGGGAAAATGATACCTGAGCTCTGATTGGTTTCCATGGGCAGCAGTTTTACCTCAGACCATTCTGATATATGTCCCCCATGGAAACCAATCAGAGCTCAGCTGTCATATAAGATACAGCTCAGGGAAAATGATATCTGAGCTCTGATTGGTTTCCATTGGCAGCAGTTTTACCTCAGACCCTTCTGATAAATGTCCCCCATGGAAACCAATCAGAGCTCAGCTGTCATATAATAAACAGCTCAGGGAAAATAGAGCTGAGCTGCTGTATCTAATCTGCCATTATATAGGTATCCCCCATGCATAGAGCTGAGCTGCTGTATCTAATCTGCCATTATATAGGTATCCCCCATGTACAGAGCTGAGCTGCTGTATCTAATCTGCCATTATATAGGTATCCCCCATGTACAGAGCTGAGCTGCTGTATCAAGGCTTCTATGATATAGAATTACATAGAATTAACTCTACGGGGGTCATTTATCATTGGTTTTCTGGGGCTTTTTTGGTGTATCAGAAGACTCAAAATAGTCGTATTGAAGTTTTTTGACACTTTTCACTGCTAAAATGTCTCACAGGACTATATAGACCTCTCCATTAATCCGGTGTAACCCTAGAACTGCCACTGGGGCAACACCGTGCAAAGCCAGAGTCATGCAAAAAGTCTCATAAAAAGTCCCTGCTGCTCTAGGTCCTGAGACTGTTTATGCATTTCGAGACTTTTTTGGGACTTTTTGAAAAAAAAATCCCAAACAGAAAATAGACCATAAAAACTTTTAGCAAAGGGTGATGGGCAGCGGAGCTCCAAAAATAGACCTAGAACTGTCCCCGGGAGCCGCCTAATGATAAATAACCCCCATTGTCCATATAAAATTTGATACTTTTGTTGCATTTTTAAGCCTGGTTGAGACGTTTCTCCACTTCCTTATTAGATAACGACAATTTTTTTATCGCTTGAAGTTCCAAAAATCTAGTTAAATTCTCCAATCTTCTTTTTGGAAAAATTTTTCTTGCCATAATTGTATATTGGGGGCTTGAAAAGATCCTCCTGATGGTTTTTGGACAAACAGTCCTGGGTCCTTGAAACTCAGATTGTCTGATGGCTACATTCATGAACCAAGCACTGCCCAAGGATTGGACCCTAAACAACATACAGGCGGTCCCCTATTTAAGGACACCCGACTTACAGACGACCCCTAGTTACAGACAGACCCCTCTGCCCCCTGTGACCTCTGGTGACCTCTCTGGATGTTACTATAGCCCCCGGCTGCAATGATCAGCTGTAAGGAGTCTGTAATGAAGCTTTATTCATAATCCTTGGTCCAATTACAGAAAAAAATAAATAAATAAATTGCAATTGTCACCAGGACAAAAAAAATTTTGTCTGAAGCTACAATTATAAAATATATACGGTTCCGACTTACACACAAATTCAACTTAAGAACAAACCTATGGAACCTATCTTATATGTAACTGCCTGTAGTAATGCATGATGCAAGGACTTCCTGCTTCCCTAAAACTAGGATATATGAGAGTTAATCCCAATTATTACTGCTGGATTATTTAGATATTGTTAGATTGTCTAGTTTGCACCCATTTGGCAAACTTTGCTCAGTGAATTATCTCCATTGTATGAATCCGATAATATAAAAATGCACAAGCGTGCAACGCAACCCCCGCATCGGCAGATGGTAATACCATGCAAACTGGATGAGATAAGATACAAAATTATTCCACCAAGAGGGGAAATGATAGCGCCACAGCCAATAACAGCAACAAACAACAAACATTCACATATCACATATAGATACAGTTACCATAACAATTCAAAACATACAATAATCCTAAAAACGTGAACCTGCTAATGACTGACAATACAAATGAATAGCCCCGGGGAGAAAGGAATTCCTATACTGTTCCCTAATTCACCTGACATGGATAAAATGGGTACAAAAAGTGCTCTTTTGGGCTGAAATAGCCAAATAAATTGAAATTAAATTAATTTATTTGGGGTTTCCCATAATGGATGGAAATTTTAAAAGAATCCTGTGATCCAACACAGCCATGAAACTATCAAGCTCCAAACCTATAATCGTCCCAGATTCTCCCGAGTCTCTGGTACGACTGCTGCCGAAATGGACTCCCCCAAAAAATATAGGGGGGCATTAATCATAGGGGGTCTCCGCTTCGCCTATTTTTGCGCCTGGTTTGTCCTTTTTTTTGGCTTGTGATTTATGATGGATCCAGTTCTGCCTTAGTAAATGCGCTTTGGAATTGTCTCATGTCCGATTATTTTGCACCAAATTTGTCTCTAATTTTTACCCTACCATCATAGATCTCATTTGTGACTAATAATGGAACGAGATTGAGAAAAGGTGACAGGACGTTCAGGGCTTCATCTCTGCACATAAAGGGGGATATTAATCATAGTCTGTTAGACTGTTTTTGCACAAAAACCTGGCGCGTCACGTTAATTTGGCGCATGTATGCGCCATTTTCTGGCGCACTGCAAAGTTCGGCACTTAGTGGTTTTGAGTTCCTGCGCCTTATCTGACATAGTGAGCGGCTGCTATACAGATGTTTGCACGGGATCTATCACAAATTTGCGCCTAAAAAGTCACTAAAAGGGCGCAAAAATGCACAAACTCTGAGCAGCTGCACTTCCAAAATACTTCACTTTTCATTACTAAAAACAAAGATTTTTTGTTTGTCAAATGAAGAATCACCTCTGTACAACATGGAAAATACTTCGGAGCAGTTGTAAAATGTAAAATTTCTCCAGTAACGACTTCATCATTGTCTATGGGATCATCTCTGTGAGTGATTATTGTCTTATTGTACAGATCTGAGAATATTATCAGTCTCCATTTCATGTAAATTATAACAAAAAAGGAAAAGACTCATTTGAGCAGGAATTTTATTTTTCCATATCTGTAACTTTTAGTCCCTGCAGTTACATCACAATGAGACTTTTTTGTGCAAAAATGAAGCCCCGAATGTTCTGTCACCTTTTTTGAATCTTGTTCCAATATTGGTCACAAATGAGATTTACTTTGTAGGGTAAAAATTAGAGACAGATTTGGCGCAACATTAGGCGCAAATGAATGGGCATGCGAATTCCAAAAGTGCATTTACTAAGGCAGAACCAGATCCATCATAGATCACAAGCCAAAAAAGAGAACAAACCAGGTGCAAAAATAGGCGAACCTGAGACCCCACTATGATTAATTTCCCCCAAAGTATCAGCTTGTACAATGTCCGGACCACATTGTGAGAAAATTCTTGCTGAAATGAGTCTTTGCCTTTGTTATTATAATGTACAGTAAATGGCGTCTGATAATATTCTCAGATCTGTACAATAAGACAATAATCACTCACAGAGATGATCCCATAGACAATGATGAAGTCGTTACTGTATTTTCCATGTTGCAAAGCAGTAAATTGTTATTTGGGAAGTGAAGACCTTTGTTTTTAGTAATGAAAAGTGAAGTTTTTTTCAAGTGCAGCTGCTCAGAGTAGGGGGGATTTTTGCAACTTTTTTGCAACTTTTTAGGTGCAGAATAGTGATAGATGCCGAGCAACCATCTGTATAGCAGCCGCTCACTGGGCGGGATTTATTAATTCTGTCGCAACCTCGACAGTCGGCATCTGAGATCCGACTACGGAAAGCACAGCCCGATGTATTAAAGTAGCGCACGGCTGTAAGTCATTAATGCGCAGGCGGAGCGAATCAGTGGGGTGCCACAAAAATGACGACACAAATAATTTGTGCGCCAAAATCTTACATGGACTGCGCCCGTTTTTCTTTTGATTTCAGACCATTTTATTCCTGGTCTGTTCTGCGCCAAAAATTGTGCCCAAAAAAAGCCGACAAACTCCACATAAATGTGGCGGATGATGTGGAAAGTATAGGCCACGCCCACTTGCACCAAAAAAAGACAGACGAGTCGGGATAGTTGGAAACGCATTATAAATGATCCGCAACAATTTTGCGCCCAAAAAAAGCGTCTGCCCCACTATGTCAGATAAGGCGCAGACACTCAAAAACGCTAAGTGCCGGATGTTTGCTTGCACCCAAAAAGTTGCAAAAGTTGCAAATTAGAGACAAATTTACTAATTGCGCCAAAAAATTGTGCAAAACAAACCTGCAAAAACAGTCTGAAAACTGTGATCAATGTCTCCATAGCGTTAGCAATAACCGTATGGTAAGACATATGTAGCAGATGTTTACTGATGTTAAAAGGTTTCAATTTATGTAGGAAAAAAGCCACAAGTTCTCCTTAATTTGCATTTTTTTCCCTATTGAAACCTAAAACATCTTTAACAGAGAACAACCCCCCCCCCCCCCCCCCCCATAATATTATAGATTAATATCAATATAATAAATCACTTCCATAACATAATACTCTGCATCCACAGAGGACTGTAGTCACTTACTTTAGGCTTTGGTTTGTACCCGAATCTTGAATCCCTAATTTTTCCCAAATACTCCGGAGCGATCACAAGTTTGCCTTAAGTAATCTTCAGCTCTTGGAGTCACATTTAGGTTCTGGGAGCCAGAAAGCCTTGGAGCAGATACAAAATCCTCCAAAAACAGGGAGGTATCTAAGTGACTCCTCCGGCCCCTCTCCTGGCACGTTACACACAGTATAATGATTAGACCTTTCCGCAATCATCCACCACGGGCATCTACAGGATGGGATTGGACTCTTTTAACTTTTAAAACTTTTTGAGTTTTAACTTATTTCTCATTCTTAAAGAGGACCTGTTACCAGATTTACCCCAATAAATTACCAGCTCCCCGAGGTGGGGTATGAAATGTCCTTACTAGAATTCCCTCACCCATTCACCTATGACAAAAAAACTCCTCCAAAGACAATGAGCAGAGAAGAGTCAAGTTTAGAGACTGCAGGTGTAGTGTCACATCAGACGCTCCTATCTTCAGTTCTATAGCAGCTAGAAACATGATCCTGGTGTCATATTAAAGATATGACTTCTCATGTCTGTGTTTCTGTGAGATGTCACATAAAAGGGGGAATACTGGAAAGGATATTTCATACCCAACCAGAAGGAGCTGGTGGTTTATTGGTGTAAAATCTGGTGCCATCTTCCCTTTAAAAGCAACCTATCACCAGGGACCTCATTTTCACTATAGACAGATTGCAGAAGCTTATTATAAGCATTTGCATTACAATATAATTGTGTGTTATAACTTACCTTGCACCCTGACAGAATCCTGGGGTAGTCACCGGGGTTGGGTTTTGGTTTGGATGCATTTCAAAAACAACATGTGACTTGTCTGTGTTACTCCTTCCTCAGATCTTAGCCCCCACCTTTCTGCTCCAGTACAGCTCCTCCCTCCTGCTCCTTCACAGTGCTCACAGCCTGGTCAACCTGACATCAGCAGGGGAGGGAGGAGCTGTACAGGAGCACAAATATGGAGACAGCCTGCAGCTCAGACAAGTCACATGTTGTTTTTTTTAAATGCATCCAAACCAAAGCCCAACCCCTGTGACTACCCCAGGATTTTGTCAGGGTGCAAGGTAAGTTATAACATCCAATTATATTGTAATGCAAATGCTTATAAAAGGCAGAGAGACATATGTGCACTGCAGGTGTCATGGGCTTCTGTAACCTGTGAAAATGAGGTCCCTGGTGCCATCTTCCCTTTAAGAGCAGAGCTTTGGCATCACATTAGCTAAAGAGTAAAAGATTTCACTCCGGTTTACTCCGGGTGTCGCCTCTGTAGGATTCCTTTATTTTACCAACTGTAACAAGCGAAGCTCCTGTCCCCCAGGAAAGGCTGACGTTAGACTTATTAGTGGGGCAGAGAATCGCCCACCCAGTTTATACCGGGAGCAAAGACATAAAAGCAATAATTATCATTAGTCATAATACAGAGACAAAGGGGCAAATTTGGGGTACATCAGATATATCTGAGAGCACAACTGGTCTAGTCACCCATGGCAACCAATCAGAACTCAGCTTTCATATTCCCTGAGCTGTTTATTAAATAATAGCTGAGCTCTGATTAGTTGCCATGAGCAACTAGAACTGCCCTGCTCTAATATAGAGCATATTACTCCTCTGACTCCATCTCTTATTATCCTCCCTCCCTTATTTCGTGATTTGTGTTATAGGTAAAGGGGAGTGAAATGTTAGTTAATTTTTTATTTTTTTTAATTATTTTTGTTTTATTTTTACTATTTTAGGCCCCTCTAGGGTACTTCCACCCTAAGGGCCTGGTCACTTATACGATTTACTGCAATACTATATTACATGGCTGGATTTGGAGATCCTAATCACAGCTACGGGAGACTTTAAAGGGGTCGTCCACTTTCAGCAAATATTTGATATGGTTTGTGTAAGGAAAAGTTATCCAATATTCCAATATACTTTCTGTATCAATTCCTCACGGTTTTCTAGATCTCTGCTTGCTGTCCTGCTATAAAAGCTTCTATTTTTCCTTCCAGTGGATAGAATGGGGGTCATTTACTAAGGGCCCGATTCGCGTTTTCCTGACGTGTTACCCGAATATTTCCGTTTTGCGGCGATTTTCCCTGAATTGCTCCGGGATTTTGGCGCACGCGATCGGATTGTGGTGCATCGGCGCTGGCATGCACGCGACAGAAATCGGGGGCGTAGCCGAACGAAAACCCGACGGATTCGGAAAAACCGCCGCATTTTTTTTTTAAAAAGTGGCTCGCGCTTACCTTGACTAGGAATAGGCCGGTGAACTTCAGTGCATTCCGGGGAACTTCAGCGCAGCAGCGCAACCTGGTGGAAGTCGGAGGAACTGCCTTAATGAATCCCAGCCGGACCCGAATCCACCACAGAGAACGCGCCGCTGGATCGCGAATGGACCGGGTAAGTAAATCTTCCCCAATCTGTCCATGTGATGGAGGTGCACAAGCCGTTATTATCACAGAGAGTAATAGGATTTGTGTGATAATAACGCTCCATGCACCTCCATCACATCACATGGGCAGGTTTATATCCACTGGAAGTAAAAATAGAAGCTTTTATAGCAGCACAGCAAGCAGAGATCTAGAAAACCACGAGGAATGGATACAGAAAGTATATTGGATAACTTTTCCTTACACAAACCATATAAATTATTTGCTGAAAGTGGACAATCCTCTAACTGGCCGACAAACATGAAGAGCAGAACCCGGATATAAAGATGTTGGTCACAATCGGTGCCAACCAGTCCAGGAGCCCTCTCCATGAGGGCCCACGTTTCTTAATGTAGCCGTGGTGTGAAAGGGGTGAATCGGTAAATCTATGTAACTGAATCCTGATTGTAGTAAAAATAGACACTTTCTGGAGAATCACGGTAAATGCAAATCAACTGAGATAATGAGCCACCACATAATATATTTGCTCTTTATTTGAGTCGTTTATATTTTTCTATGATAACAGATTTTTTTGGAACCGATTCTAAAATGTGCTACTGTAGTGTAGTGCCCCCTAGTGCTCACAATGCAGTATTACAACCTTTCCAACATTTTAAGATTGCAAGTTAAAGAACATGTATATGTCGGGTCCTCATTTTTAAATTTCAGTTTTTCGATTGCTTGTTCTGTGTACATTGATTGCTGATCCCCAATCCGTAGTCGTGCTCGCTCGTACTCTTCTCTCACTATCTAATACCATAAAGAGAATAACTTCCATAGGCCCCTCCACACAATTCCCCCCTCGTTCTCCTGTGAGAAAGATTAGAAACAATTGATAATGTTTCCAGGAAATTCACCGTAGATATGCAACATCCCCCACCGGGGCCTAGCCCTTGAGGTGAGGCCTGGAGACAGCCGGGGCCCGCGGTACCGGAGTGGCTGGCGGTTGCGGCCTAAGCACGCTATTGTCACAGTGCTTGGTACGGGGGAACCGGAGGGCTGTCCTACAGCCTGGCAGGTCTCCAT
>WNYA01001967.1:4072-53566 GCA_019512145.1 Engystomops pustulosus | reverse complement strand
CCCCAGACTTCGAGGTGTAGAATTATGACTGGTGGAAGGTGAGATGTTCTGCCTGGGAGGTTCAACTCTATTGGCCATGGAACAAAGCTCCACTTCCATGTCTGCAGATTAAGCGTAGTGTTGTTCTTTTAAGAACACAGAGTTCGCCATGGAACAAAGCTCCACTCCCTTGTCTGCCAATGTGTTGGAACAGAGTCTCTCTCCCTCATTTACTGGCAGAGACTCTCCTTGTTGAAGGTGCCCCAGACTTCCAGGTGTGGAATTATGACCGGTGTAAGGTGATATGTTTTGCCTGGGAGGTTCAACTGTATTCGTCATGGAACAAAGCTCCACTCCCATGTCTGCAGATGTGTTGGAACAGAGTTTCTCTCCGTCAGTTACTGGCAGAGACTCTCCTTGTTGAAGGTGCCCTAGACTTCCAGGTGTGGAATTATGACCGGTGGAAGGTGATAAGTTCTGCCTGGGAGGTTCATCTCTATTCGCCATGGAACAAAGCTCCACTCCCATGTCTGCCGATGTGTTGGAACAGAGTCTCTCTCCCTCAGTTACTGGCAGAGGTTCTCCTTGCTGAAGGTGCCCCAGACTTCCAGGTGTGGAATTTTGACCAGTGGAAGGTGATATGTTCTGCCTGAGAGGTTCAACTCTATTCGCCATGGAACAACACTCCACTCCCATGTCTAACGATGTGTTGGAACAGAGTCTCTCTCCCTCAGTTACTGGCAGAGACTCTCCTTGTTGAAGGTGCCCCAGACTTCCAGGTGTGGAATTATGACTGGTGGAAGTTGATAAGTTCTGCCTTGGAGATTCAACTTCCATGTCTGCCTTTGTGTTGTAACAGAGTTTCTCTCCCTCAGTTACTGGCAGAGACTCTCCTTGTTGAAGGTGCCTCAGATTTCCAGGTGTGGAATTATGACCAGTGGAAGGTGATATGTTCTGCCTGGGAGGTTCAACTCTATTCGCCATGGAACAAAGCTCCACTCCCATGTCTGCCAATGTGTTGGAACAGAGTCTCTCTCCCTCAGTTGTGTGGAACTAATACCGGTGGGAAGGTGATATGTTCTGCCTGGGAGGTTCAACTCTATTCGGCATGGAACAAGCTCCACTCCCATGTCTGCCGATGTGTTGGAACAGAGTCTCTCCTTGTTGGTGTGGAAGTATTACCGGTGGAAGGTGATATGTTCTGCCTGGGAGGTTCAACTCTATTCGGCATGGAACAACGCTCCACTCCATTTCTTCCGATGTGTTGAACGAGTCTCTCTCCCTCAGTTACTGGCAGAGACTCTCCTTGGTGGTGTGGAATTATGACCATGGAAGGTGATATTTTCTTCCTGGGAGGTTCAACTTCTATTTGCGCATGGAACAAAGCTCCACTCCCATGTCTGCCGATGTTTTTGGAACGAGTCTCTCTCCCTCAGTTACGGCAAGCTCTCCTTGTTGGTGTGGAAGTATGACCGTGTAAGTGAATTGTTCTGCCTGGGGGTTCAACTCTCATTCGGTATGGAACAAAGCTCCACTCCCATGTCTGCCGATGTGTTGGAACAGAGTCTCTCCTGTTTGATGGGAAGTATGAACCGGTGGAAAGGTGAGGATGTTTCTGCCTGGAGGTTCAACTCTATTCGGCATTGAACAAAGCTCCACTCCCATGTCTGCCGTTGTGTTGAACAGAGTCTCTCTCCCTTCGTTACTGGCAGAGACTCTCCTTGTTGGTGTGGAAGTATGACCGGTGGAAGGTGATGTTCTTGCCTGGAGGTTCAACTCTATTCGGCATGGACAAAGCTCACTCCCATGTCTGCCGTGTGTTGCAACAGATCTCTCCCTTCAGTTACTGGCAGAGACTCTCCTTGTTTGTGTGGAAGTATGACCGTGGAAGGTGATATTTCTGCCTGGGAGGTTCAACTCTATTCGGCAGGAACAAAGCTCCACTCCCATGTCTGCCGATGTGTTGGAACAGAGTCTCTCTCCCTCAGTTACTGGCAAGACTCTCCTTGTTGGTGTGGAAGTTATGCCGTGGAAGGGTAATATGTTCTGCCTGGAGGTTCAACTCTATTCGGCATGGACAAAGCTCCACTCCCATGTCTGCCGATGTTTTGGAACAGAGTCTCTCTCCCTCAGTTACTGGCAGAACTCTCCTTGTTGGTGTGGAATGTAATGACCGTGGAGGTGGATAGTTCTGCCTGGAGGTTCACTCTATGGCATGGAACAAAGCTCCACTCCCATGTCTGCGTTGTGTTGGAACAGAGTCTCTCTCCCTATTACTGGCAGAGACTCTCCTTGTTGGTGTTGGATTATGACGGTGAAAGGTGAATGTTCTGCCTGGAGGTTCAACTCTATTCGGCATGAACAAAGCTCCACTCCCATGTCTGCCGTTGTGTGGAACAGATCTCTCTCCCTAGTTACTGGCAAGACTCTCCTTGTTTTGGTGTGGAATAGACCGGTGGAAGGTGATATGTTCGTCCTGTGAGTTCAACTCTATTGGCCATGGAACAAAGCTCCACTCCCATTCGCTGATGTTGTTGGAACAGAGTCTCTCTCCCTCATTACTGGCAGAGACTCTCCTGTTGGTGTTGGAATTATGACCGGTGGAAGGTGATAGTTCTGCCTGGAGGTTCAACTCTATTCGGCATGGAACAAAGCTCCACTCCCATGTCTGCGATGTGTTTGGAACAGAGTTCTCTCTCCCTCAGTTACTGGCAGCTCTCCTTGTTGGTGTGGAGTATGACCGGTGGAAGGTGATATGTTCTGCCTGGGAGTTCAACTCTATTCGGCATGGAACAAAGCTCCACTCCCATATCTGCCGATGTGTGGAACAGAGTCTCTCTCCCTCAGTTACTGGCAGAGACTCTCCTTGTTGGTGTGGAATTATGACCTTGGAAGGTGAATGTTTCTGCCTGGGAGGTTCAACTCTATTCGGCCTGGAACAAAGCTCCACTCCCATGTCTGCGATGTGTGGAACAGAGTCTCTCTTCCCTTTTACTGGCAGAGACTCTCCTTGTTGAGTGCTTGGATTATGACCGTGGAAGGTGATATGTTCTGCCTGGGAGGTCATCCTCTTTGGCATGGAACAAGCTCCACTCCCATGTCGGCTGTGTGTTGGAACAGAGTCTCTCTCCCTCAGTTACTGGCGAGACTCTCCTTGGTGTTGGAATTATGACCGGTGGAAGGTGATATGTTCTGCCTGGGAGGTTCAACTCTATGGCTGGAACAAAGCTCCACTCTCATGTCTGCCGATGTGTTTGGACAGAGTCTCTCTCCCTCAGTTTACTGGCAGAGACTCTCCTTTGTTGGGTGGAATATGACGGTGGAAGATGACTGTTCTGCCTGGGAGTTCAACTCTATCGGCATGGAACAAAGCTCCACTCCCATGTCTGCCGATGTGTTGGAACAGAGTCTCTCCCCTCATTACTGGCTAGTTCTCCTTGTTGTGTGGAAGTATGACCGGTGAAGGTGAGATTTTCTGCCTGGGAGGTTCAACTCTACGTATGGAACAAGCTCCACTCCCATGTCTGCCGATGTGTTGGAACAGAGTCTCTCTCCATGTGTGTGTGAAGTTTATGACCGGTGGAAGGTGAATGTTTCTGCCTGGGAGGTTCAACTCTATTCGCATGGAACAAAGCTCCACTCCCATGTCTGCCGTGTGTTGAACAGAGTCTCTCTCCCTAGTTACTGGCAGACTCTCCTTTGTTGGTGTGGAAGTATGACCGGTGGGGTGATGTTCTGCCTGGGAGGTTCAACTCTATTCGCATGGACAAGCTCCACTCCCTGTCTGCCGATGTGTTGGAACAGAGTCTCTCTCCCTCAGTTTACTGCAGAGACCTCCTTGTTTGTGTGGAATTATGACCGGTGAAGGTGATATGTTTTCCGGGGAGGTTAACTCTATTGGCATGGAACAAAGCTCCACTCATTTCTGCCGATGTGTTGGAACAGAGTCTCTCTTCCCTCAGTTATTGGCAGAGCTCTCCTTGTTGGTGTGGAATTATGACCGGTGGAAGGTGATTTTTCTGCCTGGGAGGTTCAACTCTATTGCCATGGAACAAAGCCACTCCCATGTCTGCCGATGTGTTGGAACAGAGTTCTCTCTTTCTACATTCCTTGTTGCCCCAGACTTCCAGGTGGGAATTATGACCGGTGGAAGGTGATATGTTCTGCCTGGGAGGTTCAACTCTATTCGCATGGAACAAAGCTCCACTCCCCATGTCTGCCGTGTGTTGGAACAGGTCCCTCTCCCTCAGTTACTGGCAGAGACTCTCCTTTTGTGCCGATGTGTGGAAGTTATGACCGGTGGAAGGTGATATTTTCTGCCTGGGAGGTTCAACTCTATTCGGCATGGAACAAAGCTCACCCCATGTCTGCCGTTGTGTTGGAACAGAGTCTCTCTCCCTCAGTTACTGGCAGAGACTCTCCTTGTTGAAGTGCCCCAGACTTCCAGGTTGTGGAATTATGACCGGTGGAAGGTGATATGTTCTGCCTGGGATTCAACTCTATTCGGCATGGAACAAAGCTCCACTCCCATGTCTGCCGATGTGTTGGAACAGAGTCTCTCTCCCTCATTACTGGCAGAGACTCCCTTGTTGAGGCCCCAACTTCCAGGTGTGGAATTATGACCGGTGGAAGGTGTATGTTCTGCCTGGGAGGTTCAACTCTATTCGGCATGGAACAAAGCTCCACTCCCATGTCTGCTGATTGTTGAACATAGTCCTCTCCCTCATTTACTGGCAGAGACTCTCCTTGTTGAAGGTGCCCCAGACTTCCAGGTGTGGAATTATGACCGGTGGAAGGTGATAATGTTCTGCCTGGGAGTTCAACTCTATATGGCATGGAACAAAGCTCCACTCCCAGGCTGCCATTGTGTTGGAACAGAGTCTCTCTCCCTCAGTTACTGGCAGAGACTCTCCTTGTTGTGTGGATTATGACCGGTGGAAGGTGATATGTGTTGCCTGGGAGGTTCAACTCTATTCGGCATGGAACAAGCTCCACTCCCATGTCTGCCGATGTGTTGGAACAGAGTCTCTCTCCCTCAAGTTTACTGCAGACTCTCCTTGTTGGTGTGGAAGTATGACCGTGGAAGGTGATGATGTTTCTGCCTGGGAGGTTCAACTCTATTCGGCATGGACAAAAGTCTCCACTCCATGTCTGCATTTGTGTTGGAACAGAGTCTCTCTCCCTCAGTTATTGGCAAGACTCTCCTTGTTGAAGTGCCCCAGACTTCCAGGTGTGGAATTATGACCGTGGAAGGTGATATGTTCTGCCTGGGAGTTCAACTCTATTCGGCATGGAACAAAGCTCCACTCCCATGTCTGCCGATGTGTTTGGAACAGAGGACTCTCTCTTGTTGAAGGTGCCCCAGACTTCCATGTGGAAATTATGACCGGTGGAAGGTGATATGTTCTGCCTGGGAGGTTCAACTCTATTCGGCATGGAACAAAGCTCCACTCCCATGTCTGCCGATGTGTTGGAACAGAGTCTCCTCTCCCTAGTTACTGCGAGACTCTCCTTGTTGAGGTGCCCCAGACTTCCAGGTGTGGATTATGAACGGTGGAAGGTGATATGTTCTGCCTGGGAGGTCAACCTCTATTCGGCATGGAACAAAGCTCCACTCCCATTCTGCCTGATGTGTTGGACAGAGTCTCTCTCCCTCAGTTACTGGCAGAGACTCTCCTTGTTGAAGTGCCCCAGACTTCCAGGTGTGGAATTATGACCGGTGGAAGGTGATAGTTCTGCCTGGGAGGTCAACTCTATTCGGCATGGAACAAGCTCCACTCCCATGTCTGCCGTGTGTTTGGACAGAGTCTCTCTCCCTCAGTTACTGGCAGAGACTCTCCTTGTTGAAGTGCCCCAGATCTTCAGGTGTGGATTATGACCGGTGGAAGGTGATATGTTCTGCCTGGGAGTTTCAACTCTATTCGGCATGGAACAAAGCTCCACTCCCATGTCTGCCGATGTTTGAACAGTCTCTCTCCTCATTACTGGCAGACTCTCCTTGTTGAAGTGCCCCAGACTTCCAGGTGTGAATTATGACGCGTGGAAGGGGATTGTTCTGCCTGGGAGGTTCAACTCTATTCGGCATGGAACAAAGCTCACTCCCATGTCTGCCGATTGTTGGAACAGAGTCTCTCTCCCTCAGTTACTGGCAAGACTCCTCTTGTTGAAGTGTGGAATTATGACCGGTGGAAGTGATATGTTCTGCCTGGGAGGTTCAACTCTATTCGGCATGGAACAAGCTCCACTCCCATGTCTGCCGATGTGTTGGAACAGATCTCTCTCCCTCATTTACTGGCAGAGACTCTTCTGTTGAGGCCCCAGACTTCCAGGTGTGGAATTATGACCGGTGGAAGGTGATATGTTTCTGCCTGGGAGGTTCACTCTTATTCGCATGGAACAAAGCTCCACTCCCATGTCTGCCGATGTGTTGGAACAGAGTCTCTCTCCCTCAGTTACTGGCAGAGACTCTCCTTGTTGAGTGCCCCAGACTGTCCAGGTTGGAATTATGACGTAAGGTGATATGTTTCTGCCTGGGAGGTCAACTCTATTTGGCATGGAACAAAGCTCCACTCCCATGTCTGCTGATGTGTTGGAACAGAGTCTCTCTCCCTCAGTTACTGGCAGAGACTCTCCTTGTTGAAGGTGCCCCAGACTTCCAGGTGTGGAATTATGACCGGTGGAAGGTGATAGTTCTGCCTGGGAGGTTCAACTCTATTCGGCATGGAACAAAGCTCCACTCCCATGTCTGCCTGATGTGTTGGAACAGAGTCTCTCTCCCCTCAGTTACTGGCAGAGACTCTCCTTGTTGAAGTGCCCCAGACTTCCAGTGTGGAATATGACGGTGGAAGGTGATATGTTCTGCCTGGGAGGTTCAACTCTATTCGGCCTGGAACAAAGCTCCACTCCCATTTCTGCCGATGTGTTGAACAGAGTTCTCTCCCTCATTACTGGCAAGACTCCCTTGTTGAGTGCCCAGCTTCCGTGTGGATTATCCGTGGAAGGGGAATGTTCTGCCTGGAGGTTCAACTCTATTCGGCATGGAACAAAGCTCCACTCCCATTCTCGATGTTGGAACAGAGTCTTCTCCCTCAGTTACTGGCAGAGACTCTCCCTTGTTGGTTGGAATTATGACCGGTGAAGGTGAGATTTCTGCCTGGGAGGTTCACTCTATTGCCATGAACAAACTCCCATCTGCCGATGTGTTGGAACAGATCTCTCTCCCTAGTTACTGGCAAGACTCTCCTTGTTGGTGTGGGAAGTATGACCGGTGGAAGGTGATATGTTCTGCCTGGGAGGTTCAACTCTATTGGCATGGACAAAGCTCCACTCCATGTCTGCTCGATGTGTTGGAACAGCAGTCTCTCTCCCTCAGTTACTGGCAGAGACTTCCTTTGTGCTGTGGAATTATGACCGGTGGAAGGTGATATGTTTCTGCCTGGGAGGTTCAACTCTATTCGGCTGGAACACTCCCATGTCTGCGATGTGTTGGAACAGAGTCTCTCTCTCAGTTACTGGCAGACTCTCCTTGTTGGTGTGGAATATGACCGGTGAAGGTGATATGTTCTGCCTGGGAGTTCAACTCTATTCGGCATGGAACAAAGCTCCACTCCCATGTCGCTGATGTTGTTGGAACAGAGTCTCTCTCCCTAGTTACTGTCAGAGTACTCTCCTTGTTGGTGTGGAATTATGACCGTGGAAGGTGATATGTTCTGCCTGGGAGGGTTCAACTCTATTGCCATGGAACAAAGCTCCACTCCCATGTCTGCCGATGTGTTGGAACAGAGTCTCTCTCCCTCAGTTACTGGCAGAGACTCTCCTTGTTGAATCCCCAGACTTCCAGTGTGTAATATATGACCGGTGAAGGTATATGTTCTGCCTGGGAGGTTCAACTCTATCGGCATGGAAAAAGCTCCACTCCCATGTCTGCCGATTGTGGAACAGAGTCTCTCCTTGTTGTGGGGAATTATTACCGTTGAAGGTTTTTTGACCGTAATGTTCTGCCTGGGAGGTTCAACTCTATCGGCATGAACAAAGCTCCACTCCCATGTCTGCCGATGTTGTTGGAACAGAGTCTCTCTCCCTAGTTACTGCAGAGCCTCTCCTTTTGTGTGAAGTATGACCGTGGAAGGTGATATTTTCTGCCTGGGAGGTTAACTCTATTCGGCATGGAACAAAGCTCACTCCATGTCTGCCGATGTGTTGAACAGAGTCCTCTCCCTCAGTTACTGGCAGAGACTCTCCTTTTGAGGTGCCCCAGACTTCCAGGTGTGGAATTATGACCGGTGGAAGGTGAGATGTTCTGCCTGGGAGGTTCAACTCTATTGGCAATGGAACAAAGCTCCACTCCCATGTCTGCCGATGTGTTGGAACAGAGTCTCTCTCCCTCAGTTACTGGCAGAGACTCTCCTTGTTGAAGGTGCCCCAGACTTCCAGGTGTGGTGGGAATATACCGTGGAAGGTGATATTTCTGCCTGGGAGGTTCAACTCTATTCGGCATGGAACAAAGCTCCACTCCCATGTCTGCTGATGTGTTGGAACAGAGTCTCTCTCCCTCAGTTACTGGCAGAGACTCTCCTTGTTGGTGTGGAATTATGACCGGTGGAAGGTGATATGTTCTGCCTGGGAGGTTCAACTCTATCGGCCATGGAACAAAGCTCCACTCCCATGTCTGCCGATGTGTTGGAACAGAGTCTCTTCCCTCAGTTACTGGCAGAGACTCTCCTTGTTGAAGGTGCCCAGACTTCAGGTGTGGAATATGACCAGTGGGAAGGGATATATTTCTGCCTGAGGTTCAACTCTATGGCATGGAACAAAGCTCCACTCCCATGTCTGCCGATGTGTTGGAACAGAGTCTCTCTCCCTCAGTTACTGGCAGAGACTCTCCTTGTTGAAGGTGCCCCACTTCCAGGTGTGGAATTAGACCGTGAAGGTGATATTTCTGCCTGGGAGGTTCAACTCTATTCGGCATGGAACAAAGCTCCACTCCCATGTCTCCGATGTGTTGGAACAGAGTCTCTCTCCCCCGTTACTGGCGAGACTCTCCTTGTGTTGAATTAATGACCGGGTGGAAGGTGAATTTTCTGCCTGGGAGGTTCAACTCTATTCGGGCATGGAACAAAGCTCCACTCCCATGTCTGCCGATGTGTTGGAACAGAGTCTCTCTCCCTCAGTTACTGGCAGAGACTCTCCTTGTTGAAGGTGCCCCAGACTTCCAGGTGTGGAATTATGACCGGTGGAAGGTGATATTTTCTGCCTGGGAGGTTCAACTCTATTTCGGCCATGGAACAAAGCTCCACTCCCATGTCTGCTGATGTGTTGCAAACGAGTCTCTCTCCCTCATTTTACTGGCAGAGACCTCCTTGTTGAAGGTGCCCGACTTCCAGTGTGGGAATTATGACCGGTGGAAGTTATGTTCTGCCTGGAGGTTCAACTCTATTCGGCCTGGAACAAAGCTCCACTCCATGTCTCCGATGTGTTGGAACAGTCCTTTCCCTCTAGTTACGGCAGAGACTCTCCTTGTTGAGTGTGCCGAAGTATGGACCCGGTGGAGGTGATATGTTCTGCCTGGGAGGTTCAACTCTATTCGGCATGGACAAAGCTCCACTCCCATGTCTGCCGATGTTTGGAACAGAGTCTCTCTCCCTACAGTTACTGGCAGAGTACTCTCCTTGTTGAGTGGTGTAAGTATGACCGGTGGAAGGTGATATTTTCTGCCTGGAGGTTCAACTCTATTGGCATGGAACAAAGCTCCACTCCCATGTCGCTGCATGTGTTGGAACAGAGTCTCTCTCCCTCAGGTTACTGGCAGAGACTCTCCTTGTTTGGTGTGTGAAGTATGACCGGGGAGTGATATGTTCTGCCTGGGGGTTCAACTCTATTGGGCATGGAACAAAGCTCCACTCCCATGTCTGCCGATGTGTTGGAACAGAGTCCTCTCCCTCATATTACTGGCGAGACTCTCCTTGTTGAAGTGCCCAGACTTCCGTGTGGGAATTATGACCGGTGGAAGGTGATATGTTCTGCCTGGGAGGTTCAACTCTATTCGGCATGGAACAAGCTCCACTCCCATGTCTGCGATGTGTTGGAACAGAGTCCTCTCTCCTGTTTGGTGTGAGACTTATTACCGTGGAAGGTGATATGTTCTGCCTGGGAGGTTCAACTCTATTCGGCATGGAACAAAGCTCCACTCCCATGTCTGCCGATGTGTTGGAACAGAGTCTCTCCTTGTTGAAGTGTGGAAGTATGACCGGTGGAAGGTGATATTTTCTGCCTGGGAGGTTCAACTCTATTCGGCATGGAACAGCTCCACTCCCATGTCTGCCGATGTGTTGGAACAGAGTCTCTCTCCCTCAGTTACTGGCAGAGACTCTCCTTGTTGAAGTGCCCCAGACTTCCAGTGTGGGAATTATGACGGTGAAGGTGATATGTTCTGCTTGGGAGGTTCAACTCTATTGCAATGGAACAAAGCTCCACTCCCATGTCTGCCCGATGTGTTTGGAACAGAGTCTCTCTCCCTCAGTTACTGGCAGAGACTCTCCTTGTTGGTGTGTGAATTAGACCGGTGGAAGGTGATATGTCTGCCTGGGAGGTTCAACCTCTGTTCGGCATGGAACAAAGCTCCACTCCCATGTCTGCTGATGTGTTGTAACAGAGTCTCTCTCCCTCAGTTACTGGCAGAGACTCTCCTTGTTGGTGTGGAAGGTGATATGTTCTGCCTGGGAGGTTCAACTCTATTCGGCATGGAACAAAGCTCCACTCCCATGTCTGCCGATGTGTTGGAACAGAGTCTCTCTCCCTCATTTTACTGGCAGAGACTTCTCCTTGTTGAAGGTGCCCCAGACTTCCAGGTGTGGAATTATGACATGGAGGATGGTGGAGTGATATTTTTTGCCTGGGAGTTCAACTCTATACGGCATTGTGCTTTCGGGGGTCAGGCAAGGCTGCCCTCTTTCACCCCTTCTTTTTGTTTGCGTTATAGAGCTGTTCGCAGAGTCTATCCGGCAGAATCAAGGGATCAGAGGGATCACCGCACCGGGACCAGGGCGCGACGAGGTCAAGTGCTCGCTGTACATGGACGACGTGACCGTCTTCTGCTCCGACCGGAGCTCTGTGACGGCGCTCGTCCAGACCTGCGAGGAGTTCGGACAGGCTTCGGGGGCAAAAGTCAACTGCGGGAAGTCGGAGGCCATGCTTTTCGGAGACTGGCAGCTTGCTTCTTCTGCCCCCTTCCCCTTCACCATTCAGCCGGACTTCATGAAGGTCCTGGGGGTTTGGTTCGGGAAGGAAGGCGCAGCCCTGAAGACCTGGCAAGAACGCTTGGCCAAAGTCAACACCAGAGTCACCCTGTGGAGCCTCAGACAGCTCTCCTTGGAGGGGAAGACGCTCGTCCTGCGTAACGAGGTGCTGCCCGTACTCCAGTACGCGGCTCAGGCGTGGCCGCCCCCGGCCCCCGTCTGCAAGGCCGTTACCAGGACCGTTTTTCATTTTGTTTGGGGCTCAAAGATGGACCGGGTCAAGCGAGCGGTCATGTTCAAGGAGCCAAGCAAGGGGGGCAAAGGTGTCCCCGACATCTCCACTTTGCTCTGGATCTTCTTTGTTTGCGACTGCGTGCGCAGGACCCTGAGGAACTCTGCAAGGTCCGCGGGAAAGTCCATGTCCCGTTTCTTCCTCCTGCCCCTCTGGAGGGGGCTGGGCTGGGACAAGTGGGACAGCTCCATCCCTTACAACTGGGACGCGCCCTGGTACTACGGCCAGGCCGTCCGTTTTGTGAGGGAGCACCAACTGGAGGGACTCAAGCCCGACCTGTGGAAACCAAAGACCGTGCACAAGCTCATCCGAGCCAAAGACTTGTTGGAATTTGTCCCAGGAGTCACCCAGGACACGGCCCAGGCGGTCTGGGCCAACGTGTCCTGGGCCCGACTGCTCAACAGGCACAAGGACATCTCGTGGATGGCCATCCAAGGGGGGCTGCCCCTGCGGGCCTTCACCTATGCCCGGAGACTGAGCAACACCCCCTATTGCCCCAGGTGCCCCTGGGAGGAAGAGACTCCCCTGCACCTGTTTTGGGGGTGCCCCTTTGCTCAGAGCCTGTTGGACGCCCTGGAGCCCCATTTCCAAGACTCTGTGCCAAGGAGCTCCATGACGCACCATGCGGTGCTTTATGGGCTGTTCCAGGGCACTCATGCCATTGAGGATATCCAGGCCGCCTGGCTCCTTGTAAATTGCTATAAGGACGTCATCTGGTACGCCAGGAGACTCCTCACTTGGCACAAGACAACCTTGACGACGACAAATTGCTACAGACTTGTCCTCAACAGCCTGCTGGATTACTCCCTAGCAGGGAGACAATGACAAGAAGGAGAGGCCCCCTTTACAAGAGGCTCCTCCCCCCTCTGCTGAGGTATACGGAGCAGCGGCGGCGGCGACGACGACGCTGCAGTGCCTCAGCAGGAGTCAATGTCTTATCTGTGTGAGGACACAGTAAGAGCAAGACAGGCTAACGCCTAGCTGGATTTGGACCCCCTGCTGTGAGCTAGGATCGCCTCCCCAGGCGCCCACCGCCTCCCCCAGGGAGAATCCAGGCGAAAGCCGCTTTTTTGGACTTTGCAAGACATCTACGCTTCGCACAAGTTCAGGACTTTTGTATGAAATGCTGGACTTTGCTTAGATTAGGTGTGTTAGGAATTACAGGCTGTGTTTATCTGGCAAATACCAGAAAACACTCACTTTCCACTGGATTTGGACTTTTACAGGGGATTCTGGGTCATGCATACATTATGCAAATGGCCCAAACCAGGAAGTGGACTTTTGCTAGGTTCCCTTCCTTGTTTTTCCCCCTTCTGTGTCTGTCTTTCAATAAAGCTTCGGGCAAGTGTTACCCCCACCCCCACCCCTTCCCCTTCCACCCCGCACCTTTTTCCGTTTTTACACTTTGTCGTCACCATAATTGAAATGCAATGCATGTTTAGTTAGGTCAATTGAGAGAGCAGTGTGCAAGTATAGTGTTTTCATGCCATGGTTGAGGATTATACTCCTGTGTGCTGATGACACCACGTATGAACCTTAATTTATTGTATATGTCGTGTCGTGGTCTGTGCTGCGACACAGTATACACTGTATGTCTGTGCAAATGTATATAACTTTGACTTATGCTCATTCAATAAATCCACTCCCATGTCTGCTGATGTGTTGGAACAGAGTCTCTCTCCCTCAGTTACTGGCAGAGACTCTCCTTGTTGGTGTGGAATTATGACCGGTGGAAGGTGATATGTTCTGCCTGGGAGGTTCAACTCTATTCGGCATGGAACAAAGCTCCACTCCCATGACTGCCGATGTGTTTGAACAGAGTCTCTCTCCCTCAGTTACTGGCAGAGACTCTCCTTGTTGAAGGTGCCCCAGACCTCCAGGTGTGGAATTAGGACCGGTGTAGGTTGAAGTTCTGCCTGGGGAAGGATTCAAACTCTATGGGCCATGGAACAAGCTCCACTCCCATGTCTTCTGATGTTGGAACAGAGTCTCTCTCCCTAAGTAAACTGGCATAGACTCTCCTTGTTAAAAGCCCCAGACTTTCCAGTTGTGGAATTAATGACCGGTGGATGTGAATGTTCTGCCTGGGAAAAAAGGGGTTCCACGTCTATTGGCCATGGAACAAAGGCTCCATCCCTATCTGCTGCCGATGTGTTGGAGCAGTCCTCTCCTCCCTAAGTTACTGGCGAGACTCCCTTTTGTAGGTTGCCCCATACTTCCAGAGTGTGGAATTAACCCGGTGGAAAGGTGAGCTGTCTGCCCTGGGATTCAACTCTTTGGCCAGTGAACAAAGCTCCACTCCATGTCGGCCGATGTGTTGGAACCTCGTCTCTCTCCCTAAGTTACTGGCAGAGACTCTCCTTCTTGAAGTGGCCCCATAACTCGAGGTGTGGAAATGTATGACCGTGGAAGGTGAGAAGTTTCTGGCCTGGTAGGTTCAACTCTAGTGGCCAATGGACAAAGCTCCACCCCATGTCTGCCGTGTGTTTGGAACAGAGTTCTCCCCTAAGTTACTGGCGGGACTCTCCTTTGAAAATGCCCAGACTTCCAGTTGTGATTTATGGACCTGGTGTGAAGTTGAGATTGTTTGCCTGGAAGGTTCAACTATATTGGCCAATGGGAACTAAGCTCCACTCCCATATCTGCCGAGTGTTGAGCATTCTCTCTCCCTCCCTAAGTTACTGGAAGAGACTCTCCTTGTTGAAGGTGCCCCGACTTCCAGGTTTGTGAAATTATTTGACCGGTGGAAGGTGAGATGTTTCTGCCTGGATGTTCAACGCTATTGGCATGGAACAAGCTCCACTCCCAGTCTGTTGATGTGTTGAACAGAGTCCCTCTCTCCTAAGTTACTGGCATAGACTCTCCTTATTGAGGTGCCGGCCCCAGACTTCCGGTGTGGATTATGACCGTGAATTGATATGTTCTGCCTGGGAGGTTACCCTCTAATTGCCTGGAAACAAGCTCACTCCCATGTCTGCTGATGTGTTGGACCAGAGTCTCTCCTCCCTAAGTTACTACTGGGCGAGACTCGCCTTGTTTTTTTTGAAAATGCCCCAGACCCTTTCCAGGTGTGGAATTATGACCGGTGGAAGGTGAGATGTTCTGCCTGGAGGTTCAACTCTATTTGGCCTGGAACAAAGCTCCCACTCCCATATTGCCGAGTGTTGGAACAGTCTCTCTCCCCTAAGTTAAACTACTGGCAGAGACTCTCCTTGTTGAATGTGCCCATACTTCCTGTTTTTTGGATTTGATGACCGGATGACATGTGAGAGTTTCGGCCTGTAGGTTTTTCCCAACCTATTGGCCAGGGAACAAAGCTCCACTCCCTGTCTTGCTGATTGTGTTTGGAACAGGTCCTCTCTTCTAAGTTACTGGCATAGATCTCTCCTTGTTGAAGGTGCCCCAGACTTCTCAGTTGTTGGAATTATGAACGGTGAAGGTGAGATGTTTCTGCCTGGGAGGTTCAACTATTTGGCCATGGAACACAGCTCCACTTCATGCCCTGTCTGATTGTGTTGGAACAGAGTCTCTCTCCCTAAGTTACGGCAGACTCTCCTTGTTGAAGTTGTCCCCAGACTTCGAGGTGTGGATTATGACCGGTGGAAAGTGACGAAGGTTTCTTCCCTGTGAAGGTCACTTATTGGCCATGGAACAAGCTCCACTCCTTTATCTGCCGATGTGTTGGAGTGTTCAGGTCCTCTCTCACTAAGTTTACTGGCAGATGACTCGCCTTGTTGAAATGCCCCAGACTTCCAGGTGTGGAATTATGACCGGTGGTGGTGGGAATGTTCTGCTGGGAGGTTCACTCGATTTGCCATGGAACAAGCTCCCCTCCCTAGCTGCCGATGTGTGTCACAGTCTCTCTCCTAGTTACGGGCAGAGAATTCCTCCTTGTTTGAAGGTGCCCCAGCCTCCATGTGTGGAATTTGACCGTGAAGATGAGAATGTTTTCTGCTTGGGAGGTTCAACTCCTATTGGCCATGGAACCAAAGCTCCATCCATGTCTGCCGATGTGTTGGAACAGAGTCCGCTCTCCCTAAGTTACTGGCAATACTCTCCTTGTTAAAAATTCCACCAGACTTCCAGTGTGGAATTACCGGGGGAATGGTGATATGTTCTGCCATGGGAGGTTCAACTCTATTGGCCATGGAACAAAGCTCCCGCCATGTCTGCTGATGTAGTTGGACAGAAGTCTCTCCCTATTACGGCAAGACTATCCTTGTTGAGGTGCCCCAGACTTCGAGGTGTGGAAGTTAATACGGTGGAGACGTGATAATTTCTGCCTGGTAATTCACTCTATTGGCATGGAACAAGCTCCCCTCCCTTATCTGACCGATGTTTGTAGCAGTCTCTCGCACTAAGTTAAACTGGCAGAGACTCGCCTTTTTAAGTGCCCCAGCTGCCAGGTGTGGAAGTATGTCCGGTGGAAGGTTGAGATGTTTTTTGCCTGGGAGGTCCAACTCTATTGGCCATGGAACAAAGCTCCCTCCCATGTCTCTGTTGTGTTGGAACCCAGTCTCTCTCCTCCCTAAGTTTACTGGCAGAGACTCTCCCTTTTGAAAATGCCTCCGACTTCCCTTTCCAGGGTGTGGAATTAGGACCGGTGGGAAAGGTGAGATATTCTGCCTGGAAGTTCAACTATATTGCCATGGAACAGCTCCAACTCCCCTATCTGCCGATGTGTTGGAGCAGTCTCTCCGTCCTAAGTTACTGGCAGAGACTCTCCTTGTTTGAAGGTGCCCCCCAGACTTCCAGGTGTGGAATTAAATGAACCGGTGGAAAGGGTGAGATGTTCG
The DNA here is from genome assembly GCA_019512145.1 of Engystomops pustulosus. Lineage (NCBI taxonomy): Eukaryota > Metazoa > Chordata > Amphibia > Anura > Leptodactylidae > Engystomops > Engystomops pustulosus. Next base: position 37,265 of record WNYA01001967.1, on the reverse strand, counting down.
CCTGGGAGGTTCAACTCTATTGGCCAGGGAACAAAGCTCCACTCCCATGTTCTGGGGGGGGGGGGGGGGGGGGGGTTGAATGTGTTGGAACAGAGTCCTCTCTCCTAAGTTACTGGCAATAGACCCCTGTTGATGGTGCCGCCCCAGACCTTCACTGTGTGGACTTATGACCGGTTTAATGTAGATGTTCTGGCCTGGGAGTTCAACTCTATTGGCCATGGAACAAGCTCCACTCCATGGCGCTGATGTTTGGAACAGAGTCCTCTCTCCCTAAGTTACTGCAGAGACTCTCCCTTGTTGAAAATGCCCCAGCTTCCAGGTGTGGAATTATCCGGTGGAAGGTGATATGTTCTGCCTGGGAGGTTCAATCTATGGCCATGGAACTAAGCTCCACTCCCATACTGCCGATGTGTTGGAACAGTCTCCTCTCCCCCTAAGTTACTGGCATAGACTCTCTTGTTGAAGGTGCCCCAGACTTCCAGGTGTGATTATGACCTGAGAAGGTGAGATGTTCTGCCTGGGAGGTTCAACTCTATTGCATGGAACAAAATCTCCACTCCCATGTCTGCTGATGTGTTGGACAGAGTCTCCTCCCTAAGTTACTACGGGCAGAGACTCTCCTTGTTTGAAGGTGCCCCAGACTGCCAGGTGTGGAATTATGTCCGGTGGAGGTGAGATGTTTTTGCCTGGGTTTCAACCTCTATTGGCCTGAAACAAAGCTCCACTCCCATATCTTGCTGTTGTGTTGGAACAGATCTCCTCTCTCCCTAATTTTACTGGCAGAACTCTCCTTGTTGAAAATGCCCCCGATTCCAGTTGTGGAATATGACCGGTGGAAGGTTAGATGGTTCGGCCTGGGAGGTCACTCTATTGGGCCATGGAACAAAGCTCCACTCCCATATCTGCACGTGTGTTGGAGCAGGTCTCTCTCCTAAGTTACTGGCAGAGACTCTCCTTGTTGAAGGTGCCCAACTTCCAGGTGTGGAATTATGACCGGTAGAAGGTGAGATGTTCTGCCTGGGAGGTTCAACTCTATTGCCATGTAACAAAGCTCCACTCCCATATCTGCCCGCTAGTGTTTGGAAACAGTCTCTCTTCTCCTCTCTCCCTAAGTTACTGAACTGTCGATACTCTCCTTGTTGAAGGGCCCCAACTTCCGGTGTGGAATTAGACCGGTGGAAGGTGAGATGTTTCTGGCCGGGAGGTTCAACTCTATTGCCAGGGAACAAGCCTTCCACTCCCATAATCGCCGATGTGTTGGAGCAGTCTCTCTCCCCTAATTTACTGGCAAGAGACTCCCTTGTTGAAGTTGCCCCAGACTTTCGCGGTGTTGAATTGACCGGTGGAAGGTGAGAAGTTCTGCCTTGGAGGTTCAACCTATGGCCATGGAACAAACTCCACTCGCCATAGCTGGCGATGTTTTGGAGCAAGTTTTTCCTCCACTAAGTTACTGCAGAACTCTCCTTGTTGAAGGTGTCCCCAGACTTCCAGGTGTGAATTAGACTGGTGGAAGGTGGGAAGTTCTGCCTGGGAGGTTCACCTCTATTGGCCATGGAACAAACTCTAAAACCCACTCCATTCTGCTGCATTGTGTTGGAACAGAGTCTCTCTCCCTAAGTTACTGGCAGAGACTCTCTCCTTGTTTGAAGGTCCCCGACTTCCATGGTGAAGTTATGACCGGTGGAAGGTGAGATGTTTCGCCTGGAGGTTCAACTCTATTGGCCATGGAACAACAAGCTCCACTCCATATCTTCCGATGTGTTGGAACAGTCTCTCTCCCTAATTACTGGCAGATACGCGGGGTGGCCCTGGGTGTTGAGGGGGTGGCCGGGGTCCAGACTTCCACTTGTGTGTGAATTATTAGATCTTGTGTGGCGGGAGTTGTGAGTATTCTGCTTTGGAGGTTCACTCACTCTATTGGCATGAACAAAGCTCACTCCCATGTCTGCCGGATGTTTTGAACAGGGTCTCTGGTCCATAAGTTACTGGCAGAGACTCTCCTTGTTGAAAAGGCCCCAGACTTCCAGGTCTGGATCTATGAACCGGTGGAAGGTGATATGTTTTTCGGGCCTGGGAGTTCAACTCTATTGGCCTGAACAAATCGCCACTCCCATACGGCCGATGGGTTGGAGCCGTCTCTCTCCTACGTTCCTGGCAGAGACTCTCCTTGTTGAAGGTGCCCCAGACTCCAGTGTGGAATTAATAACCGGTGAAGGTGAGATTTCGCCTGTGAGCTTTCAACTCTATTGGCATGGAACAAGCTCCACTCCATGTCCTGCTGATGTGTTGGAACCAGGTCCTCTCATCCCCTAAGTTCTGGCAGATACTCTCCTGTTGAAGGTTGGCCCAGACTTCAGGTGTGGAATGATGACCGGTGGGGAAGGTGAGATGTTTCCTCTGGGAGGTTCAACTCTATTGTCCATTGAACAAACTCCACTCCCTGTCTGCCGATGTTGTTGGGAACAGAGTCTCTCTCCCTAATTTTACTGGCTAGACTCTCCTTGTTGGGAAAAATGCCCCAACTTCCGGTGGTGGAATTAGGACCGGTTGATGGTGAATGCTCTGCCTGTAGGTTCAACCTCTATTGCCCATGAACAAAAGCTCCAATCCCATAGCTTTGGCCGATTTGTTTGAAAAGTCTTTCTCCCTAAGTTACTGGCAGAGACCTCTCCTTGTTTGAACGGCCCCCTACTTCCGAGGTTGTGAATTATGACCGGTGGGAAGGTGAGAATTTCTGCCTGGAGGTTCACCTCTATTGGCCATGAACAAGCCGTTCCACTCCCATATCTGCCGCTGTGTTGGAGCAGTTTCCTCTCCTAATTACTATGGTAGAGACTCTCCTTGTTGAGTGCCCCAGCTTCCGGTGTGGATATGACTGGTGGAAGTTGAGAAGTTCTGCCTGGGTAGGTTAACTCTATTGGCCATGAAACAAAGCTCCACTCCCCTGTCTGCTGATGTGTTGAACAGAGTCCTCTCTTCTCTCCCTAAGTGATGCAGAGACTCTCTGTTGAAAATGCCATTCCAGTTGGGGAATTATGACCGGTAAAGGTGAGATTTTCTGCCTGGATGGTTCAACTCTATTGGCCAAGGAACAAAACTCTTCGCCCATGCTGCTGATGTTTGAGCAGTTCTCTCCCTAAATTACTGGCAGATGACTCTCTTGTGAAGTTGCCCAGACTTCGAGGTGTGGAATTATAACCGGTGGAATGTGAGATGTCTCCTGGAGTTTAGTTCAACTCTATTGGCCATGGAACAAAGCTCCAGTCCCAATCCTGCTCTTCCGTGTGTTGGAACAGTCTTCTCCCTAAGTTTTCCTTGCAGAGATTCCTCCTTGTTTGAAGGTGCCCCAGCCTTCCCAGGTGTTGAATTATGAAACCAGCGTTGGAAGATGAGATGTTCTGCCTTGGTGGTTCAACTCTATTGGCCATGGAACAAAGCTCCACTCCCATGTCATGCCGATGATGTTTAGAAGATTCTCTCTCCAACTCTTACTGGCAGAGACTCTCCTTGTTGAAAAGTGCCCCAGACTTCAGGTGGAAAGACCGGTGTATATTTCTGTCCTGGGAGTGTTCTACCTCGATTTCGGCATGCACAAAAGCTCACTCCTAGCTGCGATGTGTTTGAACAAAGATCTCTCTCCCTCACTTTCTGGCAAATCTCCTTGCTGAAGTGCCCAAGAACTAACGGGTGGATTAACCGGTTAGAAGATGATGATATGTTCTGCCGGGAAGGTTCAGACTCTATTGCCATGGAACAAAGCTCCACGCCCATTTCTGCGCATATGTGGTGGACAAGTTTCTCTCCCTAAGTTCACGGCAGAGACTCTTCTTCGTGAGAAGGATAAGCCTTCACTACGGTTCAACAGTATTCGACATATCTGCACCCGCGCTGTTGGATTTAAAAGGTCCCTTCTCCGTATGCATTCTTGCGAGTCCGACTTCCGGGAGGTGTTGCCCATCACCTCTATTGGCATGGAACAAAGCTCCACTCCCATACTGTCTGCCTTGTGTGTTGAGAAGTGTCTTCTCCCTATTACTGGCAGAGATCTCTTGTTAATGGTGCCCAACTCCAGGTGTGGAAATACGGGAAGGTGATACTGTTCTGCCTGGGAGGTTCAACTCTAATGCGCATGGCAACAAAGCTCCACATCCCATGTCTGCGAGGTGTTGGAAACAAGATTCTCTCTCCCTCAGATTACTGGCAAGACGCTCCTGTTGAAAGGTGCCCACAGACTTCCAGGGTGGCATAGACGTGAGAAGTGAGTGGTTCTCCTGGGAGGTTCACCTATACTTGCCCATGGACAAAGCTCCACTCCCCTGTCTGTCTGATGTGCTGAGAAGAGTCTCTTCGCTCCTAAGTACTACGGCAGAGACTCTCCGTTGAAGTTCACAGAAAACTTCCGGGTTGAATAGGAAGTAATTTCTGCCTGGGAGGTTCAACCTATTTCGGCCAATGGACAAAGCTCCACTCCATTCTGCTGTGGTGTTGGAACAAGAGTCTCTCCTCCCTAAGTTCTGGCAGAGACTGCCTCCTGTGTTAGGTGCCCACAGACTTCCAGGTGTGGATAGACGTAAAGTGAATGTTCTGCGCTGGGAATTCAACTCTCTTGGATGTGAAACACGCTCCACTCCTCGTCTCGGAGGTTGGAAAGAGTCTCTCTCACATCAGTTTACTGGCAGAGACTCGTCCTTGTTTCAAGTCCCCAGACTTCGCAGGTGATGAGTGCAGATGTTGTTCTGCCTGGTAAGGTTACACTCTATTCGCATGGACAAGCTGCCACTCCCAATAGTCTGCCGATGTGGTGAAAAGAGTCTCTCTCCCTCAATGTACTGGCAAGACTCTCTTGTTGCAGGTGCCCCAGCACTCCATGTGGGTAACCTGGTGATTATGTCTGCTTGGGATTCAACTCTATGCCATGAAACAAAGCTCCACTTCCAAGTCTGCGAGTGTTGGAACAAAGATCTCTCTTCTCCTAGTTACTGGCAGAGACTCCCTTGTGAAGTGCCCCAGACTTCAGTGTGGATAACGGTATGGTGAGATGTCTGCCTGGAGGTTCAACTCTATTGCCATCGGAACAAAGCTCCACTCCATGTCTGCTGATGTTTGAAAAGAGTCTTCTCTATCTCCCTAGTTTACTGGCAGAGACTCTCCTTGTTGAAGGTGCCCCAGACTTCCAGGGGGGGGGGGGTGTGATAGCGTGAACTATTCTGCCTGGGAAGGTTCAACTCTATTCCATGAACAAAGCTCCACTCCACTTTATTCGCTGTGTGTTTGAAAGAGTTCTCTCTCACTTGCACTCCCTAGTTAATGTGCCCAGAGAGTCTGCCTTGCCGTGAGAAGGGGATTTTTGCCTGAGGAGTCAACTCTATTCGGCTGGACAAAGCTCCCACTCCCATGTCGCTTGTTGGTTGAATAGAGTCTCTCTCCCTAGTTACTGGCAGATACTCTCCTTGTTGATGCCCCAGACTTCCAGGTGTGGAATTATGACGGTGGAAGGTGAATTTTCGCCTGGAAGGTTCAACTTATTGCCATTGAACAAGCCTCCACGCCCATCTCTCTGCGAGTGTTGAGCATCTCTCTCCCAAGTACTGGCAGAGACTCTCCTTGTTGAAGGTGCCCCAGACTTCCAGGTGTGGAATTATGAGGTGGTAATGTGAATGTTCTGCCTGGGAGGTTCAACTCTATTCCTCCTGGAACAAAGCTCCACTCCCTGTCTTCTGTGATGTGCTTGGACAGATCTCTCTCCCTAGTTAACTGGCAGAGACTCTCCTTGTTGAGGTGCCCAACTTCCGTTGGAATTATACCGGTGGAATGGGATGTTTCTGCCTGGGAAGGTTCAACTCATAGTCCAGGACAAGCTCCCCATCCCATGTCCTGCTGATGTGTTGGAACAGAGTCTCTCTCCCTAAGTTTACTGGCAGAGACTCCTCCTTGTTGAAAAGGTGCCCCAGACTTCCAGGTGGGATTATGCCGGTGAAGGTGCTGTTTCTGCCTGGGAGGTTCAACTCTATTGGCCATGAACAAGCTCCACTCCCATATCTGCGATGTGTTTGAACAGATCCTCTCTCCCTAAGTTACTGGAGAGACTCTCCTTGTTGAAGGTGCCCAGACTTCCAGGTGGATTATCCGGGGATGGTGATATTGTTCTGCCTGGGAGGTTCAACTCTATTGGCCATGGAACAAAGCTCCACTCCCATGTCTGCTGATGTGTTTGAACAGAGTCCTCTCCTCCCTCAGTTACTGCAGAGCTCTCCTTGTGAAGGTGCCCCAGACCCAGGTGAATTATGCCGTAGGTAGTGCTGGGATTTCAACTCTATTGGCCATGGAACAAGCTCCACTCCCATTCTGCTGATGTGTTGGAAAAGAGTCTCTCTCCCCTAGACTGGCAGAGACTCTCCTTGTTGAAGGTGCCCCAGACTTCAGTGTGGAAGTATGACGTGGAAGGTGAATGTTTCTGCCTGGGAGGTTCCAACTCTATTGCGCATGGAACAAAGCTCCACTCCCATGTCTGCCGTGTTTGGAGCAGTCTCTCTCCCTAATTACTGGCAGAGACTCACTCCTTGTTGAAGGTGCCCCAGACTTCCAGGTGTGGATTATACCGGTAAGGTGAGATGTTCTGCCTGGGAGGTTCCAACCTCATCCATGGAACAAAGCTCACTCCCATTCTGCGATGTGTTGGAACAGTCTCCTCCCTCATTACTGGCATAGCTCTCCTTTTGAAAGGTGCCCCCAGACTTCCAGGTGGATTATGAAGTGGAAGGTGATATGTTCTGCCTGGGATTCCTCTATGCCATGAACAAAGCTCCACTCCCATTCTGCTGTGTGGAACAGATCTCTCTCCCTCAGTGTACTGGCAGAGACTCTCCTTGTTGAAGGTGCCCAGACTTCGAGGTGAATTAGACGGTGGAATGTGATAGTTCTGCCTGGGAGGTTCAACTCTATTGGCATGGAACACAGCTCCACTCCCATTTCTGCCTATGTGTTGGAACAGTACTCTCTCCCTCAGTTTACTGGCAGAGACTCTCCTGTTTGAAGGTGCCCCAGACTTCCCAGTGTGGAATTAGCCGTTAAGGTGATATGTTTCCTGGGAGTTCAACTCATCGGCATGACAAACTCCACTCCCATGTCTGCTGATGTGTTGGAACAGAGTCTCTCTCCCCTCAGGTTACTACGGCAGAGACTCTCCTTGTTGAGTGCAGACTCAGGTGTGGAATTTGACCGGGAAGGTGAATATGTTCTGCTGGGAGGTTCAACTCTATGGCCATGGAACAAGCTCCACTCCCATCTGCTGATGTGTTGAACAGGTCTCTCTCCCTCAGTTACTGGCAGATCTCTCCTTTGAGGTGCCCCAGACTCCAGGTGTGGAATTATGACGGTAAGGTGAGAAGTTTGCTTGGAGGTCAACTCATGGCAGGAACAAGCTCCACTCCCATGTCTGTCTGCGTGTGTTTGGAACAGAGTCCTCTCTCCCTCAAGTTACTGGCAGAGACTCTCCTTGTTGAAGCCCCAGACTCAGTGGAAATTAGAGGTGGAGGTAGATGTTCTGCCTGGGAGGTTCAACTCTATTCGGCCATGGAACAAAGCTCCCTCCCATGTCTGCCATGTTTGGCGAGTCTCTCTCCCTAAGTTACTGGCATAGACTCTCCTTGTTGAAGGTCCCCAGACTTCCAGGTGGAATTATGACCGGTGGAAGTGGATGTTCTGCCTGGAGCTTCAACTCTTTGGCCATGAAAAGCTCCACTCCCATGTCTGCTGATGTGTTGAACAGAGTCCTCTCTCCCTAGTTACTGGCATAGACTCTCCTTGTTGAAGGTGCCCCAGCTTTCCGGTGTGGAATTATGACCGGTGGAAGGTATATGTTCTGCCTGGGAGGTTCAACTCTATTGGCATGGAACAAAGCTCCACTCCCATGTCTGTCCGATGTGTTGAACAGAGTCTCTCTCCCTCAGTTACTGGCAGACTCTCCTTGTTGAAGGTGCCCCAGACTTCCAAGTGTAATTATGACCGGTGGAGGTGAATTTCTGCCTGGGGGTCAACTCTATTGGCCATGGAACAAAGCTCCACTCCCATGTCTGCCGATGTGTTGGAACAGAGTCTCCCTCCCTGTTACTGGCAGAGACTCTCCTTGTTGAAGTGCCCCAGACTTCCAGGTGTTGTTATTACCGGTGGAAGGTGATATGTTCTGCCTGGGAGGTTCCACTCTATTGCCATGGACCAAGCTCCACTCCCATGTCTGCGATTGTTGGAGCAGTTTCTCTCTCCCTAATGTTACTGGAGAGACTCTCCTTTTTAAGGTGCCCCAGACTTCCAGGTGTGAATTATGACTGTGGAAGGTGAAGTTCTGCCTGGGAGTTTCAACTCTATTCCAGGAACAAAGCTCCACTCCCATGTCGCTGATGTGTTGGAACAGATCTCTCTCCCTCAAGTTACTGGCAGAGACTCTCCCTTGTTGAATGCCCAACTTCCGGTGTGAATTATACCGGTGAAGGTGAGATGTTCTGCCTGGGAGGTTTCAACTCTATGCGCATGGAACAAAAGCTCCACTCCCATTTCTGCTGATTGTTTAGCAGTCTTCCTCTCCCTATTACTGGCAGAGACCTCCTGTTGAAGGTGCCCCAGACTTCAGGTGTGGAATATACCGGTGGAAGTGATATGTTTCTCCTGGGGGTTCAACTCTATTGGCCATGGAACAAAGCTCCACTCCCATATCTGCCGCGATGTGTGGAACAGATCGCTCTCCTCAGTTACTGGCAGAGACTCTCCTTGTGAAGGTTGCCCCGCTTCCAGGTGTGGAATTAACGGTGAATGATATGTTCTGCCTGGAGGTTCACCTCTGCGCCATGGAACAAGCTCTCCACTCCCATGTCTGCCGATGTTTGGACAGAGTCTCTCTCCCTATTACTGGCAAGACTCTCCTTGTTGAAATGCCCAGCTCCAGGTGGGATTATGACCGTGGAAGGTGATTTCGTGCCTGGGAGGTCAACTCATGCCAATGAACAGCTCCCTCCCTTGCGCTGATGTTGAACAGTCTCTCTCCCTCAGTTACTGGCAGAGACTCTCCTTGTTGAAGGTGCCCCAGACTCCAGTGGAATTTTACGTGAAGAGTGAATGTTCTGGCCTGGGAGTTCAACTCTATTGCTCATGGAACAAAGCTCCACTCCCTATCTGCCATGTGTTGGTCAGTTTCTCTCCCTCAGTTACTGGCAGAGACTCTCCTTGTTGAAGGTGCCCCAGTTCCAGGTGTGGAATTATGACCGGTGGAAGGTGAGATGTTCTGCCTGGGAGGTTCAACTCTATTGGCCATGGAACAAAGCTCCACTCCCATATCTTCCGATGTGTTGGCAGTTCGTCTCTCCCTAAGTACTGGCAGAGATCCTCCTTGTTGAAGTGTGCCCCAGACTTCCAGGTGTGGAATTAGACGGTTAAGGTGAGAATGTTCTCTGGGAGGTCACCTCTATTGGCTGCATGGTAACAGCTCCACCCATGTCCTGAGCGATGTTTTGAACAGAGTCTCCTCCTTCGAGTTACTAAGAGATCTCCTGTTGAAATGCCATGACTTCCAGGTGGTGGAATTATGACCGTTGAGAAGGTGATGTTCTGCCTGGGAGGTTCAACTCTATTGGCATGGACAAGCTCCACTCCCATATCTGCCGATTTTTGGACATCTCTCTCCCTCAGTTACTGGCAGAGACTCTCCTTTTGAAGGTGCCCCAGACTTCCAGTGTGGAATTATGACGGTGGAAGTGAATGTTCTGCCTTGGGAGGTTCAACTCTATGGCCAATGGAACAAAGCTCTCACTCCCATGTCTGCGATGTGTGAACAGAGTCTCTCTCCCTAATTCCTGGCGAGACTCTCCTTGTTGAAGTGCCCCAGACTTCCAGGTGTGGAATTATGAGGTGGAAGTGATATGTTCTCCTGGAGGTTCAACTCTATTGGCCAGGACAAAAGCTCCACTCCCATGTCTGCCGATGTGTTGGAACAGAGTCTCTCTCCCTAGTTACTGGCAGAGACTCTCCTTGTTGAAGGTGCCCCAGACTTCCAGGTATTAGACGGTGGAAGGTGAATGTTCCTCTTGGGAGGTTCCTCTATCCATACAATCCACTCCACCCATGTCTGCTGATGTGTTGGAAACAGTCTCTCTCCTATTACTGGCAGAGACTCTCCTTGTGAAGGTGCCCCAGCTTCCGGTGTAATTATGACGGTGGAAGGTGAAATGTTCTGCCTGGAGGTTCAACTCTATTGGCCATGGAACAAGCTCCACTCCCATGTCTGCCGATGTGTTGGACAGTTCTCTCCAAGTTACTGGCAAGACTCTCCTTGTTGAAGGTGCCATACTTCCGGTGGATCAGGTGGAGGTGAAGTTCTGCCTGGAGGTTCCACTCTATTCGTGCCATGGAACAAAGCTCCACTCCCATGTCTGCCGATGTGTTGGAACAGAGTCTCTCTCCCTAGTTACTGGCAAGACTCTCCTTGTTGATGCCCCGACTTCCAGGTTGAATTATGACGGTGGAAGGTGATATGTTCTGCCTGGGATCAACTCTATTGCCATGGAACAAAGCTCCACTCCCATGTCTGCTGATGTGCTTGGAACAGAGTCTCCTCCCTAAGTTACTGGCAGAGACTCTCCTTGTTGAAAGGTGCCCCAGACTTCCAGTGTGGAATATGAAGCTGAATGGTGAATGTTCCTGCCTGGGAGTTCACTCTATGGCCATGAACAAAGCTCCCTCCCATGTCTGCGATGTGTTGGAAACAGAGTCTCTCTCCCTAAGTTACTGGCAGAGACTCTCCTTGTTGAAGGTGCCCCAGACTTCCCGGTGTGGAATTATGACGGTGGAAGGTGAATTTCTTCCTGGGAGGTTCAACTCTATTGGCCATGAACAAAGCTCCACTCCCATGTCTGCGATGTTTTTTGGAACAGAGTCTCTCTCCCTCCTAAGTTACTGGCAGAGACTCTCCTTGTTGAAGGTGCCCCAGACTTCCAGGTGTGGAGAATGACCGGTGGAAGGTGATAGTTCTGCCGGGAGGTTCAACTCTATTGCCATGGAACAAAGCTCCACTCCCATGTCTGCGATTGTTGGAACAGAGTCGCTCTCCCTCAGTTACTGGCAGAGACTCTCCTTGTTGAAGGTGCCCCAGACTTCCAGTGTGAATTATTGACCGGGTGAAGGTGAATTTCTGCCTGGAGGTTTCAACTCTATGGCCATGGAAAAAGCTCCACTCCCATTCTCCTGATGTGTTGGACAGTTCTCTCCCTACAGTTACTGGCAGAGACTCTCCTTGTGAAGTGCCAACTCCAGTGTGGGAATTATGACCGGCGTAAGGGAGATGTTCTGCCTGGAGGTTCACTTAGGCCATGGAACAAAGCTCCACTCCCATGCTGCCTGATTGTTGGACGAGTCTCTCTCCCTAAGTTACTGGCAGAGACTCTCCTTTGAGGTGCCCCAGACTTTGAGGTGTGGAATTATGACCGGTGGAAGTGAGAATGTTCTGCCTGGGAGGTTCAACTCTATTGGCCATGGAACAAAGCTCCACTCCCATATCTGCCGATGTGTTGGACAGTTCTCTCCCTAAGTTACTGGCAGAGACTCTCCTTGTTGAAGGTGCCCCAGACTTCCGGTGTGGAATTATGACCGGTGGAAGTTGAGAAGTTCTGCCTGGGGAGCACTCTAGTGGCATGGAACAAAGCTCCACTCCCATGTCTGATGTGTTTGGAACAGAGTCCTCTCCCCTAGTTACTGGCAGAGACTCTCCTTGTTGAATGCCCCAGACTTCCAGGTGTGGAATTATGACCGGTAAAGTTAGATGTTCTGCCTGGGAGTTCAACTCTATTCCAGGAAAAAGCTCCACTCCCATGTCTGCTGATGTGTTTTGAACAGAGTCTCTCTCCCTCAGTTACTGGCAGAGACTCTCCTTGTTGAATGCCCCAGACTTCCGGTGGAATTATGACCGTGGAAGTGAATTTTCTGCCTGGGAGGTTTCAACTCTTTGCCATGGAACAAAGCTCCACTCCCATGTCTGCCGATGTTGGACACTCTCTCTCCCTAGTTACTGGCAGAGACTCCCTTGTTGAGGGCCCCAGACTTCCAGGTGGAATTATGACCGGTGGAAGTTGAATGTTCTGCCTGGAGTTCAACTCTATGCCATGGAACAAAGCTCCACTCCCATTCTCCGATGTGTTGGCAGTTTCTCTCCCAATTACTGGCAGAGACTCCCTTGTTAAGTGCCCCAGACTTCCAGGTGTGAATTATGACCGGTGGAAGGTGAAATGTTCTCCTGGGAGGTTCAACTCTATTCGCATGGAACAAAGCTCCATCCCATGTCTGCCGATGTGTTGGAACAGAGTCTCTCTCCCTAAGTTACTGGCAGAGCTCTCCTGTTGATGCCCCGACTCAGTGTGGAATTATACCGTGGAAGGTGATATTTCTGCCTGGGAGGTTCAACTCTATTGCCATGGAACAAAGCTCCACTCCCATGTCTGCTGATGTGTTGGAACAAGTCCTCTCCCTCAGTTACTGGCAGAGACTCTCCTTGTTGAGCCCGATTGTGTGGAATTATGACCGGTGGAAGGTGATGTTCTGCCTGGGAGGTTTCAACTCTATTGGCCATGGAACAAAGCTCCACTCCCATGTCTGCCGATGTGTTGGAACAGAGTCTCTCTCCCTAAGTTACTGGCAGAGACTCTCCTTGTTGAAGGTGCCCCAACTTCCAGTGTGGAATTATGACCGGTGGAAGGTGAGATGTTCTGCTCTATTGGCCATGGAACAAAGCTCCCTCTTCCCATGTTGCTGATTGTTGAACAGAGTCTCCTCTCCCTAATTACTGGCAGAGACTCTCCTTGTTGAAGGTGCCCCAGACTTCCAGTTGTGGAATTATGACGGTGGAAGGTGAAATGTTCTGCCTGGGAGTTCAACTCTTTGGCCCATGGAACAAAGCTCCACTCCCATGTCTGCCGATGTGTTGGAACAGAGTCTCTCTCCCTAATTCTCTGCAGACCTCCTTGTTGAAGTGCCCCAGACTTCGGTGGGAATTATGACCGGAAGGTGATAGTTCGCCTGGGAGGTTTCAACTCTTTTGCCATGAACAAAGCTCCACTCCCATGTCTGCCGATGTGTTGGAACAGAGCTCTCTCCCTAAGTTACTGGCAGAGACTCTCCTGTTGAAGGTGCCCCAGACTTCCAGGTGTGGAATTATGACCGTGAAGGTGATAGTTTGCCTGGGAGGTTCAACTCTATTGGCCATGGAACAAAGCTCCACTCCCATGTCTGCTGATGTGTTGGAACAGATCTCTCTCCCTAAGTTACTGGCAGGCTCTCCTTGTTGAAGGTGAACTTCCGGTGTGGAATTGACCGTGATATGAAGTTCTCTGCCCTGGGAGGTTCAACTCTATTGCCATGGAACAAAGCTCACTCCCATTCTGCGATGTGTTGAGCAGTTTCTCTCCCTAGTTAACTGGCAGAGACTCTCCTTGTTGAAGTGCCCCAGACTTCCGTGTGGAATTATGACCGGTGGAAGGTTAATGTTTCTGCCCTGGGAGGTTCACTCTATTGCCGATGGAACAAAGCTCCACTCCCATGTCTGCTGATGTGTTGGAAAGTCTCTCTCCCTAAGTTACTGGCAGAGACTCTCCTTGTTGAGGTGCCCCAGACTTCCAGGTGTGGAATTATGACCGTGGAAGGTGATTTCTGCCTGGGAGGTTCAACTCTATGGCCATGGAACAAAGCTCCACTCCCATTGTCTGCTGTGTTGGACATCTCTCTCCCTAAGTTACTGCAGAGACTCTCCTTGTTGAAGGTGCCCCAGACTTCCGTTGTGGAATTATGACCGGTGGAAGGTGAATGTTCTGCCTGGGAGTTCAACTCTATTGGCCATGGAACAAAGCTCCACTCCCATGTCCTGCGATGGTTTGGAACAGAGTCTCTCTCCCTAAGTTACTGGCAGAGACTCTCCTTTTGAAGGTGCCCCAGACTTCCAGGTGTGAATTATGACCGGTGGAAGGTGAATGTTCTGCCTGGAGTTCAACTCTATTGGCCATGGAACAAGCTCCACTCCCATGTCTGCGATTGTTGTGAACAGAGTCCTCTCTCCCTAGTTACTGGCATAGACTCCTGTTTGAGTGCCCCAAGTCCAGGTGTGGAATTATGACCGGGAAGGTGAATTTTGCCTGGGGGTTCAACTCTATTGGCCATGGAACAAAGCTCCACTCCCATGTCTGCTGATGTGTTGGAACAGAGTCTCTCTCCCTAAGTTACTGGCAGAGACTCTCCTTGTTAATGCCCAGACTTCCAGTGTGGATTATGACCGGTGAAGGTGATATTTCTGCCTGGAGGTTCAACTCTATTGGCCATGGAACAAAGCTCCACTCCCATGTCTGCGATGTGTTGGAACAGAGTCTCTCTCCCTCAGTTACTGGCAGAGACTCTCCTTTGATGCCCAACTTCCAGGTGGAATTATGACCGGTGGAAGGTGAATGTTCTCCTGGGTTCAACTCTATTGGCTGGAACAAAGCTCCACCTCCCATGTCTCTGATGTGTTGGAACAGTCTCTCTCCCTATTTACTGGCAAGACTCTCCTTGTTGATGCCCCAGACTTCCAGGTGTGGAATTAGACGCGGTGAAGGTGAGATGTTCTGCCTGGGAGGTTCAACTCTATTGGCCATGGAACAAAGCTCCACTCCCATGTCTGCCGATGTGTTGTAACAGTCTCTCTCCCTAAGTTACTGGCAGAGACTCTCCTTGTTGAAGTGCCCCAGACTTCCAGGTGTGAATTATGACCGGTGGAGGTGATATTTCTGCCTGGGAGGTTCAACTCTATTGCGCATGGAACAAAGCTCCACTCCCATGTCTGCGATGTGTTGGAACATCCTCTCTCCTCAGTTACTGGCGAGACTCTCCTTGTTGAAGTGCCCCAACTTCCAGGTGGAATTATGACCGGTGGAAGGTGAAGTTTCTGCCTGGAGTTCAACTCTATTGGCCATAGGAAAAGCTCCACTCCCATGTCTGCTGATGTGTTGGAACAGTCTCTCTCCCTATTTACTGGCAGAGACTCTCCTTGTGAAGGCCCCAGACTTCCGAGGTGTGGAATTATGACCGGTGAAGGTGATATGTTCTGCCTGGGAGGTTCAACCTCTATTGGCCATGGAACAAAGCTCCACTCCCTATCTGCCATGTGTTGGACAGTCTCTCCCTAAGTTACTGGCAAGACTCTCCTTGTTGAAGGTGCCCAATTCGGTGGAATTATACCGGTGGAAGGGAGAATTCTGCCTGGGAGGTTCAACTCTATTGGCCATGGAACAAGCTCCACTCCCATGTCTGCTGGATGTTTGGAAAAGTCTCTCTCCCAGTTACTGGCAGAGACTCTCCTTGTTGAATGCCCCAGACTTCCAGGTGTGGAATTATGAACCGTGGAAAATGTTCTGCCTGGAGGTTCAACTCTATTGCGCATGGAACAAAGCTCCACTCCCATGTCTGCGATGTGTTGAGCAGTCTCTCCTCCCTAATTACTGGCAGAGACTCTCTTTTGAGTTCCCCAGACTTCGTGTGGAGATATACCGGTGGAAGGTGAATGTTCTGCCTGGGAGTTCACTCTATTGGCCATGGACAAAGCTCCACTCCCATGTCTGCCGATGTGTTGGAACAGAGTCTCTCTCCCTAAGTTACTGGCAGAGACTCTCCTTGTTGAAGGTGCCCCAGACTTCCAGGTGTGGATTATGACCGTGGAAGGTGATAGTTCTGCCTGGAGTTCACTCTATGCCATGGAACAAGCTCCACTCCCTGTCTGCTCGATGTGTTGGAACAGAGTCTCTCTCTCCTACAGTTACGGCAGAGACTCTCCTTGTTGAACGTGCCCCAGACTTCCAGGTGTGGAATTATGACCGGTGGAAGGTGAGATGTTCTGCCTGGGAGGTTCACTCTATTGGCCATGGAACAAAGCTCCACTCCCATATCTCCGATTTGTTGGAACAGTCTCTCTCCCTAAGTTACTGGCAGAGACTCTCCTTGTTGAAGGTGCCCCAGACTTCCAGGTGTGGAATTATGACCGTGGAAGTGATAAGTGTTCCCTGGGAGGTTCAACTCTATGGCAGGAACAACTCCACTCCATGTCTGCTGATGTGTTTGGACAGTCTCTCTCCCTAGTTACTGGCAGAGACTCTCCTTGTTGAGGTGCCCCAACTTCCGGTGGTGAATTATGACCGGTGGAAGTGAATATCTGCTGGAGGTCAACTCTATGCATGGAACAAAGCTCCCTCCCATGTCTCGATGTGTTGGAACAGAGTCTCTCTCCCTAAGTTACTGGCAGAGACTCTCCTTTTGAGTGCCCAACTTCGGTGTGGAATTATGACCGTGGGAAGGTGATAGTTCTGCCCTGGGAGTTCACTCTATTGGCATGGAACAAGCTCCACTCCCATGTCTGCCGATGTGTTGAACAGAGTCTCTCTCCCTAAGTTACTGGCAGAGACTCTCCTTGTTGAATGCCCCGACTCGGTTGACTTATGACCGTGGAAGGTGAATGTTCTGCTCTGGAGGTTCAACTTATTGGCCATGGAACAGCTCCCTCCCATTCTCGCCATGTGTTGGAACAGTTTCTCTCTCCCTAGTTACTGGCAGAACTCTCTTGTTAGGTGCCCCACTTCCGGTGTGGAATTATGACCGGTGGAAGGTGGATATGTCTGCCTGGGGAGGTTCAACTCTATTGCCATGGAACAAAGCTCCACTCCCATGTCTGTCCGATGTGTTGGAACAGAGTCTCTCTCCCTACGTTTACTGGCAAGACTCTCCTTGTTGAAGGTGCCCAGACTTAGGTGTGGAATTATGACCGGTGGAAGGTGATATGTTCTGCCTGGGAGGTCACTCTATTGGCAGGAACAAGCTCCCTCCCATGTCTGCTGATTTGTTGGAACAGAGTCTCTCTCCCTAAGTTACTGGCAGAGACTCTCCTTGTTGTGCCCATACTTCCAGTTGGAATTATGACGCGTGGAGGTGAATGTTCTGCCTGGGAGTCAACTCTTTCCATGGACAGCTCCTCCCATTCGCCGATGTGTTGGAACAGATCTCTCTCCCAGTTACTGGCAGAGACTCTCCTTGTTGAAGGTGCCCCAGACTTCCAGGTGGGATTATGACCGGAAAGGTGATGTTTCTGCCTGGGAGGTTCAACTCTATTGCCCTGGAACAAGCTCCCCTCCCATGTCTGCGATGTGTTGGAACAGAGTCTCTCCTCTCCTAAGTTACTGGCAGAGACTCCTCTGTTGAAGGTGCCCCAGACTTCAGTGTGGAATTATGACCGTGGAGGGTGATATGTTCTGCCTGGGAGGTTCAACTCTATTGGCCATGGAACAAGCTCCACTCCATGTCTGCTGCGATGTGTTGGAACAGAGTCCTCCTCTCCCTATTTACTGCAGAGACTCTCCTTGTTGAAGTGCCCTACTTCGGGTTGGAATTATGACCGGTGAGAAGTGAATTTCTGCCTGGGAGTTCAACTCTATTGGCCATGGAACAAAGCTCCACTCCCTATCTGCCGATGTGTTGAGACAGAGTCTCTCTCCCTAAGTTACTGGCAGAGACTCTCCTTGTTGAGTGCCAGACTCCAGTGTGGAATTATGCCGGTGGAAGGTGAATGTTTCCTGGGAGGTTCAACTCTATGGCCATGGAACAAAGCTCCACTCCCAGTCTGTGATGTGTTGGAACAGAGTCTCTCTCCTAAGTTACTGGCAGAGACTCTCCTTGTTGAGGTGCCCCGACTCCGGTGTGGAATTATGACCGGTGGAAGGTGATTGTTCTGCCTGGGAGGTTCAACTCTATTGGCATGGAACAAAGCTCCACTCCCATGTCTGCGATGTGTTGGAACAGAGTCTCTCTCCCTAATTACTGGCAGAGACTCCCTTGTTGAATGCCCCAGACTTCCAGGTGTGGAATTATGACCGGGAAGGTGATATGTTCTGCCTGGGAGTTCAACTCTATTGGCCTGGAACAAAGCTCCACTCCCATGTCTGCGATGTGTTGAACAGTCCTCCTCCCTAGTTACTGGCAGAGACCTCCTTGTTGAAGTGCCCCAGACTTCCAGGTGTGAATAATGACCGGTGAGGTGAATGTTCTGCCTGGGAGGTTCAACTCTATGGCATGGAACAAAGCTCCACTCCATGTCTGCTGATGTGTTGGAACAGAGTCTCTCTCCCTATTTACTGGCGAGACTCTCCTTGTTGAAGGTGCCCAAGCCCTGTGGATTATCCGGTGGAAGGTGAATGTTTTCTGCCTGAGGTTCAACTCTATTGGCCATGGAACAAAGCTCCACTCCCATGCTGCTGTATGTGTTGGAACAGAGTCTCTCTCCCTCAAGTTACTGGCAGAGACTCTCCTTGTTGAAGTGCCCAGACTTCCTGTGGAATTATACCGGTGGATGGTGAATTTTTCTGCCTGGGAGGTTCAACTCTATGGCCATGGAACAAAGCTCCACTCCCATGCTGCGATGTGTTTAACTCTCCTCTCCCTAGTTACTGGCAGAGATCTCCTTGTTGAGTGCCCCAGCCCTCCGGTGTGGAATTGACCGGTGGAAGGTGAATGTTCTGCTGGGAGGTCAACTCTATTGGCATGGACACAAAGCTCCACTCCAATGTCTGGATGTGTTGGAACAGAGTCTCTCTCCCTCAGTTACTGGCAGAGATTCTCCTTGTTGAATGCCCCACTTCCAGGTGATGACCGGTGGAGTGAGGATGCAGGTATGGGGTGTTCTGCTGGGAGGTTCAACCTATTGGCCATGGAACAAAGCTCCACTCCCATGTCTGCTGATTGTTGGAACAGAGTCTCTCTCCCTAAGTTACGGCGACTCTCCTTGTTGAATCCCCAGACTCCAGGTGGAATTATGACGGTGGAAGGTGAGATTGTTCTGCCTGGGAGTCAACTCTAGGCCATGAACAACTCCACTCCATGTCTGCTGATGTGTGGAACAGAGTCTCCTCCTAGTTACTGCAGGACTCTCCTTGTTGAATGCCCCAGATTTCCAGTTGGAATTATGACCGTGGAAGGTGAATGTTTGCCTGGGAGGTTCAACTCTATTGGCCATGGAACAAAGCTCCCACTCCCATGTCTGCCGATTTTGGTGGAACAGAGTCTCTCTCCCTCAGTTACTGCAGAGACTCTCCTTGTTGATGCCCCAACTTCAGGTGGGAATTATGACCGGTGGAAGGTGAGATTGTTCTGCCTGGAAGGTTCAACTTATTGGGCATGGAACAAAGCTCCACTCCCATTCTGCCGATGTGTTGGAACAGTCTCTCCCCTAGTTACTGCAGAGACTCTCCTTGTGTCCCGACTTCCTGGTGTTGGAATTATGACCGGTGGAAGGTGAGAGTTCTGCCTGGGAGGTTCAACTCTATGGCATGGAACAAGCTCCACTCCCATGTCTGCGATGTGTTGGACCGTCCTCCCTAAGTTACTGGCAGAGACTCTCCTTGTTGGTTGCCCGACTTCAGGTGAATTATGATCCGTGGAAGGTGAGATGTTCTGCCTGGGAGGTTCAACTCTATTGGCCATGGAACAAAGCTCCACTCCCATGTCTGCCGATGTGTTGGAACAGAGTCTCTCTCCCTAAGTTACTGGCAGAGACTCTCCTTGTTAATGGAGATGCGGGTATTATGACCGGTGGAAGGTGATTTTTCTGCCTGGAGGTTCAACTCTTTGGCCATGGAACAAAGCTCCACTCCCATTCTGCCGATGTGTTTGAACAGATCTCTCTCCTCCTAGTTACTGCAAGACTCCCTTGTTGGTCGATAGTGGGATTATGACCGGGGAAGGTGAGATTTTTCTGCCTGGGAGGTTCAACTCTATTGGCCATGGAACACTCCACTCCCATTGTCTGCTGATGTGTTGGAACAGAGTCTCTCTCCCTAGTTACTGGCAGACTCTCCTTGTTGAGTGCCACTGCGTGTGAATTAATGACCGGTGGAAGGTGAGATGTTTCTGCCTGGGAGGTTCAACTCTATTGGCCATGGAACAAAGCTCCACTCCCATGTCTGCTGTTGTGTTGGAACAGAGTCTCTCTCCCTAATTTACTGGCAGAGACTCTCCTTGTTGAAGGTGCCCCAGTGGTGTGAATATGACCGTGGAGGTGAGATGTTCTGCCTGGGAGTTCAACTCTATTGCCAGGGAACAAAGCTCCACTCCCATGTCCGATTGTTTGTAACAGCATTCTCTCTCCCTATTACTGCGAGGATCTCCTTGTTGGTGCCCATCAGGTGGAATTATGACCGGTGGAAGATGAGATGTGTGCTTGGGAGGTTCAACTCTATTGGCCATGGAACAAAGCTCCACTCCAATGTCTGCCGATGTGTTGGAACAGAGTCTCTCTCCCTAAGTTACTGGCAGAGACTCTCCTTGTTGAAGACTCAGGTGTGGAAATTATGACGGTGAAGGTGAATTTTTGCCTGGGAGGTTCAACTCTATTCGGCATGGAACAAAGCTCCACTCCCATGTCTGCTGATGTGTTGGAACAGAGTCTCTCTCCCTAAGTTCTGCGAACTCTCCTTGTTGAATCCCAGACTTCCAGTGTGAATTATGACTGGTGGAAGGTGAATGTCTGCCTGGGAGGTTGCAACTCTACTTGGCCATGAACAAAGCTCCACTCTGTCGCAATGTGTTGGAACAGAGTCTCTCTCCCTAAGTTCTGGCAGGATCTCCTTTAATGGCCGGCCCCAGACTTCCAGGTGTGGAATTATGACCGGTGGAAGGTGATATGTTCTGCCTGGGAGGTTCAACTCTATTGGCATGGAACAAAGCTCCACTCCCATGTCTGCCGATGTGTTGGAACAGTCTCTCTCCCTAAGTTACTGGCAGAGACTCTCCTTGTTGAGGTGCCCCAGACTTCCAGGTGTGGAATTATGACCGGTGGAAGGTGAATGTTCTGCCTGGGAGGTTCAACTCTATTGGCCATGGAACAAGCTCCACTCCCATGTCTGCTGATGTGTTGAACGTCTCCTCCCTAAGTTACTGGCAGAGACTCTCCTGTTGAAGGTGCCCCAGACTTCCGGTGTGGAATTGACGGTGGAAGGTGATATGTTCCTGCCTGGGAGGTTCAACTCTATTGGCCATGGAACAAAGCTCCACTCCCATGTCTGCCGATGTGTTGGAACAGAGTCTCTCTCTCCCTAAGTTACTGGCAGAGACTCTCCTTTTGATGCCCGACTTCCGGTGTGGAATTGAACCGTGGAAGGTGAGATGTTTCTGCCTGGGAGTTCAACCTCATTGCCATGGACAAAGCTCCACTCCCATTCTGCCGATGTGTTGGAACATTCTCTCTCCCTAAGTTACTGGCAGAGACCTCTCCTTGTTGAAGGTGCCCAACTCCAGTGTGGAATTATGACCGATGTGAAGGTGAATGTTCTGCCTGGGAGGTTCAACTCTATTGGCCAGGAACACAACTCCCTCCCATGTCTGCTGATGTTGTTGGAACAGAGTCTCTCTCCCTAGTTACTGGCAGAACTCTCCTGTTGAAGTGCCCCAGACTTCCGTGTTTGAATATGACCGGTGTAAGGTGAATATTTCTGCTTGGGAGTTCAAACTCTATGGCCATGCCACTCCCCATGTCTGCGATGTGTTGGAACAGAGTCTCTCTCCCTAAGTTACTTGGCAGATCTCTCCTTGTGAAGGTGCCCCAACTTCCAGGTGTGGAATATGACCGTGGAAGGTGAATGTTCTGCCTGGGAGGTTTCAACTCTATTGGCCATGGAACAAAGCTCCACTCCCATTCTTGCCTATGTGTTGGACAGTCTCTCTCACCCAAGTTACTGGCAGAGACTCCTGTTAAGGTCCCCAACTTCAGGTGTTGGAATTATACGGTGGAAGGTGAATGTTCTGCCTGGGAGGTTCAACTCTATTCGGACATGATAACAAGCTCCCACTCCCATGTCTGACGTATGTGTGTTGAACAGAGTCTCCTCCCTCAAGTTACGGAGGCAGAGACTCCTTGTTGTAGGTGCTGAGATTTCGAGGGGGAATGACGTGGAGTAGATAGTTCTGCCTGGGAGGTTCAACTCTATTCGGCCATGGAACAAGCTCCACTCCCATGTATGCGATGTGTTTGGAACATAGTCGCTCTCTTCCAGTTACGTGAGCGACTCTCCTTGTGGAAGGTTGCCCCCAGACTTCCATGTGGAATTTACCGTGGTGAAGTGTATGTTCTGCCTGGAGTTCACTAACTCTATGGCATGGAACAAAGCTCCACTCCCATGTCTGCGTGTGGTGGCACGAGTCTCTCCTCCCTCACGTTACGTCAGAGTCCTCTCCTTGTTGAAGGTGCCCGAAGTTCGGTGTTGGAATTATGACGTAAGTGCGTGTTCTGCTGGGAGCGTTCAACTCTATTCGGCATGGAACAAAGCTCCACTCCGGTCTGCCATGTTGTGGCAACAGTGGTCTCTCTCCTAAGTTACTGGCGAGACTCTCCTTGTGAAAATGCCGAGACTCGGTGTGGAATTATGACCGGTGGAAGGTTGAAGTTCTGCCTGGGAGGTTTCAAACTCTATTCTGCATGGTAACAAGCTCCACTCCTATTCTGCCGATGTGTTGGAAGCAGCTCTCTCCATCTCAGGTTCCTGTTGCACGGGCAGACTTCAGTGTGATTGCCGTGGGAATGTGATGATGTTCTGCCTGGGAGGTTCAAATGGGCTTCTTGCATGGAACAAACTCCACCCCATGTCTGCTGATGTGTTGAAAGATTCTCTCTCTCAAGTTACTGGCAGAGACTCTCCTGTTGAAGCTGCCCCAACTCAGTGTTGGGAATCATGACTGGAGTTGGAATGGTGAATCTTCCTGCTTGGGAGGTTCAACTCTATTCGGCCAGGAACAAAGCTCCCCTCCCATATCTGCCGATGTTTGGAAACAGTCTCTCCTCATTGAAGTTCGGCAGATACTCTCACTTGTGAGTGCCCAATTCTGTGTGAATTAGGATCGGGTGGAAGGTTGATATGTGTCTGCTGGAGTTCCACTCTATTGGCTGGAACCAAAGCTCCACTCCCATTTCTGCCGTGTGTTGGAAAGATTCCTCCACCTAAGTTACTGGCAGTGAACTCCGTGTGCAACTGTTGAGGGTGCCCAGGCTTCCGGGTATTAGACGTGATTATCTGCGGGGAGGTTCAACTCTATTGTGCCCAGGAAAAAAGGCTCCAACTACCCATGTCTCTGCCGGTGGTTGAAAACAGATGTCCTCTCGTCCTCAAGTACTGGCAGAGACTCTCCCTTGTTGACGTGCCCATTCCGGTTGAAATTTGGACCGGTGGAAGGTGTGAGATGTACTGCTGGATAGGTTCAACCTTATTGGCAGTAACAAAGCTCACTCCCATGATCTGCCGATTGTTTGGAACGGCATTCCTCCTCCAAGTTCTGGTCGAGACTCTCCTTGTTGTAGGTTCCATATAGGTTGGTTAACCGGGGGAAGTGAGATTGCTCTCCGGGAGGTTCAACTTATTGGCATGGAACAAAAGTCCACTCCCCATTCTGCGATGTGTTTGGAACACGAGTCTCTCTCCCTCAGTTCCTGGCAGAGAGGGGGTCTCTCCTTGTTGGGATGCCGAAACTTGGAATTATGACCGGTTGGATTAGGTGATAAGTTCTTGCCTGGAGGTTCAACTCTATTGGTCATGGATCAAAGCTCCACTCCATGTCTGCTCATGTGTTGGAACAGAGTTCTCTCTCCCTAGATTTACTGATAGACTCTCCTGTGAAGTGCCACTTCGCGGTGTGGAATTATGACCGGTGGAATGGTCGAGAAATTGTCTGCCCTGGGGGTTACAACTGTATCGGCATAAGGAACAAAGCTCCACTCCCATATCTTCCGATGGGTTGGAAAGGAGTCTCTCTCCCTAGTTTACGGGACCTATGTAGGCCCCACTTGAGGTGTGGAATTAGACGGTGGAGGTGAAGAATGTTTTTCCGGGAGGTCAACTTATTCGCATGGAACAAAGCTCCACTCCTGCTAGCCGATGTGTTGAAGGCGTCTCTCTCCCTAGTACTGGCAGACTCCTTGTGTCGTCAGCTAATGGTGGAATTATGGACCGGGAAGGATGATGAGTTCTGACCTGGGAGGTTCAACTCTATTGGGCATGGAACAAAGCTATCACTCCATGTTCTGCGTGGTGGAACAGAGTCTCTCTCACTCAGTTACTGCAGAAGACTCTGTGTTGAAGTGCCCGACCCAGTGGATTATGCCGGGTGGAAGGGATGATGTTTTCTGCCGGGAGGTTCAACTCATCGGCAGCGAACAAAGCTCCACTCCCATGTCTGCTATGTGTGAGAAACTGAGTCTCTCCCCCTAAGTTATGGACAGAGACTTGCTTGTTGAAATGCCCCCAGATTCCAGGTGTGGAATTTGACCGGTGGAAGGGGTGATATATTCTGCCTGGGAGGTTTCAACTCTAGTTGGCAAGAGAACAAAGCTTCCACTCTCCATGTCTGACGACTTGTGTGGTGGAAGCGAGTCTCTCTCCCTCGAAGTTGCAGAGATCTCCTTGTGAAGTGGCCCCAGACCTTCCAGGTGTGGCGAAATTATGAAACGGTGTTAAGGTGATAGGTTCGGCTGGGAGGTAACTCTATGCCGATGGGACAAAGCTCCACTCCCATGTCTGGCCGATATGTTTGAGAGCAGTCTCTCTCCCTCGAGTAACGGCAGAGACTCTCTTGATGCCGACTTGTTGTGGAATTATGCACGCGATGGAAGGTGATGATTTTCTTGCTAGGAGGTTCAACCTCTACTTGGATGAGAACAAAGCTCCACTCCCATGAGCTGCTGATATGGTGGAACAGACGTCTCTTCCCTCATTTACTGGCAAGATTCCTTGTGAAATGCACTTCCTATGTTGTGTGAATTACGGACCGGCTGAAGGGTGATGAATGTTCTGCTGGGAGGTTCGACTCTATTCGCCAATGGATACAAAGACTCCACTCACCTAGTCTGCGAATGTGTTTGGAACAGAGTCTCTTCCCTCAGTACTGGAGAGATACTCTCCTTGTTGTAGGCCCCCAATTTTCGAGGTGGGAATAGGACCGAAGTGAATGTTCTGCTCTGGGAGGTTCAACTCTTATCGGGACAGGAAACAAGCTCCACTCCCTTTGCCATGGTGTTTGGAACAGATCTCTCTCCTTGAATTTTGTGGCAGATACTCTCCTTGTGGGTGCGCTTGGTGTAATTATGACGGTTGGAAGGTTAGATTTTCTGCCTGGGAGGTCCAACTCTTTCGGCATGGAACAAGCTCAACTCCTGTCTGCTGATAGTGTTGAACGAGTCATCTCCTCCAGTTCCTGGCAGAGACTTCCTTGATTTGAAGGTTGCCCCAGACTTCAGGTGTGAATTATGACCGTGTGGAAGGTGATTGTATCTGCTGGATTTCACTCTATGGATGGAACAAAGCCCACTCCATATCTGCAGATGTGTTGGATCACCCAGTACGAACTTCCTTGTTGGTGGTGCCCAGATAGTTGAATAGGAGGTGGAAGGTGACTGAATTTCGGCCTGGAGTGGTCAACTTATTGCGCATGGACAAAGCTCCACTCCATGTCTGCCGATGTGTTTGGAACAGAGTCTCTCTCCCCTCAAGTTACGGCAGAGTCTCCTTGTTGAAGACTTAGTGTGGAAGGTATGACGGTTGGAAGAGTGATATTTCTGCTGGGAGGTCACACTCTATTAGCCATGGAACAAAGCTCCACTTCCAGTTGCTGGATGGGAAAAGAGTCTCTCTCCCTCAGTTTATGGCAGAGACTCTCTTGTTGAAAAGCCAGATTCGGTGTGAATTATGACCGTGTGAAGGTGGATAGTCTCTGCCTGGGAGGTTCAATCCTCATTCGGGCATGGAACAAAGTCCATCCAGTCTGTCGATGTGTTGGAACAAGTCTCTCTCCTCAGTACTCCAGAGAACTCTGCTTGTTGAGAATGCACCCACATTCCAGGTGTGGAATTAGACCGGTGGGTAAGGTGAGATGTTCTGCTGGGAGGTTTCAACTCTATGGCCATGAGAACAAGTCACTATCCATGTGCTGCTGGTGTTTGAAACGAGTCTCTCTCCCTAAGTTACTTGGCAGAGACTCTCCTTGTTGAATACTAGGTGAGAATTTTGACTGCGGAAGGTTGAGCATTTGCCTGGGAGGTTCAACTCTATTCGGTGGACAAATTGCATGCACTCCCTGTCTGCTGTGTGTTGGAAGAGTCTTCCCTCAGTTACTGGCCGATACTCTCCTTGTTGATGGATCCGGGAACTTATGACGCGTGGAGGTAGATATTCTGCCTGGGTAGGTCACCTCTATTGGATGGAACAAGCTCCACTCCCATAGCTCAGCCGTTGTTGTAACAGTCTCTCTCCCTACGTTTACTACTTGGCAGAGATGCTCCTGTTGAGGGCCCCAGACTCCAGTGTGGAATATGACCGGTTAAGATTAGATGTTCTGCTTGAGGTTTAACTCTATTGGCCATGGACAAAGCTCCACTCCCATGTCGGCCGATGTGTTTGGAACAGATTCTCTCTCCCTAAGTTACTACTGCAGAGGACTCTCCTTGTTGAAAATCGCCCCAGACTTCCAGGTGTTGAATTAGAACCGGTGGCTGGTGAGAGGTTCTGCCTGGGAGGTTTCAACTCTATTGGCCATGGAACAAGCTCCACTCCCATAGCTGCCGATGTGTTGTAACAGTCTCTCTCCCTAAGTGTACTGAAGATCTCCTTGTTGAAGGTGCCCCAGACTACAGGTGTGGAATTATGACCGGTGGAAGATGAGTGTTTTCTTGCCTGGGAGGTTCAACTCTATTGCCATAGAACAAAGCCCACTCCCATCGCGCCGAATTGTTGTAACAGTCTCTTCCCTAAGTTACTGCAGAATTCTCCTTGTTGAAGTGCCCCAGACTAACAGGTGTGGAATTATAACCGTGGAGAAGGTTAGAATGTTCTGCCTGGGAGTTTCAACTCTATTGGCCATGGAACAAAGCTCCACTCCCATGTCGGCCATGTGGTTGGAACAGAAGTCTCTCTCCCGAAGTACTGGCAGAGACTCTCCTTGTTTAAAATGCCCCAGACTTCCAGGTGTGGAATTATGACCGGTGAAGTGAGATGTTTCTGCCTGTGGAGGTTCACTCTTATTGCCATAGGAACAAGCTCCACTTCCATGTCTGCTGATGTGTTTGAACACGAGTCTCTCTCCTAAGTGCTGGCAGAGCCTCTCCTTGTTGAACTTGCCCCAGACTTCCAGGTGGTGGAATTATTACCGTTGAAAGGTGAGATGTTTCTGCCCTGGGAGGTCAACTCTATTGGCCATGGACCAAGCGCCACTCCTATCTGCCGATGTTGTTGGAGCATCTCTCTCCCTAAATTTACTGGCATAGACTCTCCTTGTTGAAAATGCCCGCAACAATGAAAACTTCCATGTGTGGAATTAATGACCGGTAGGAAAGGTGAGAAATGTTTCTGCCTGGGAAGGTTCAACTCTATTGGCCAAGGAACAACTCCACTCCCAGTCTGCTAATTTGTTGGAAACAGATCTCCTCCCCTAAGTTACTGGCAGAGACTCTCCTGTTGAACGTGCCCCAGACTTTCCAGGTGTGGGAATTAATTACCGGTGTGAAGGTGTAGATTTTTCGCTTGGGAGTTCAACTCTATTGGCATTGGAACAAAGCTCCACTCTATCTGCGATGTGTTTGGAGCATGTCTCTCTCCCGAATTCTGGCAGGACCTCCTTGTTGAAGGTGCCCCAGGACTTCGAGGTGTTTGAAATTATGACCGGTGGAAGGTGATAGTTCTGCCTGGAGGTTCAACGCATTGGCCATGGAACAAGCTCACTCCCATGTCGCGATGTTGTTGGAACAGAGTCTCTGGCCCTAATTTACTGGCAGAGAACTTCCAGTGTGGATTTGACCGGTGGAAGGTGAGATGTTTTCGCCTGGGATGTTCCTCTATGGCCATGGAACAAAGCTCCACTCCCATAATCTCTGATGTGTTGAACATAGTCCTCCTCTCCTTACTTACGGGCAGATACCTCTCCTTTGTTTGAAAATGCCCCATACTTCCGGTGTGGAATTACTGACCGTGTAAGGTGAGATTTTCTGCCTGTGTAGGATGGTCAACTCTATTCTCCATGTACAATCCTCCACTTCCATTGTACTTGCTGATGTGTTGGAAACAGATTCTTCTCTCCCTAAGTTACTACTGGCAGAGACTCTCCTTGTTGAAAATGCCCCGATTTCCAGGTGTGGAATTATTACCGGTGGAAGGTGATAATGTTCTGCCTTGGAGGTTCACTCTATTGGCCATGGAACAAGCTCCATCCCATTCTGCCGAGTGTGTTGGAACAGAGTCTCTTCCCCTAAGTTACTAGCAGAGACTCTCCTTGTTGAAAAATGCCCAGACTTCCATGTGGTGGACTTAATGAACCGGTTGGAAGTGAGATGTTCTTGCCTGGAGTTCAACCTATTGGCCATGGAAGGACAAAGCTCCACTTCCATTTCTTCTTATGTGTTGGACAAAGGTCTCTTCCCTAAGTTCTGCAGAGACTCTCCTTGTTACAAACCCCAGACTTCCAGGTGTATAATTATGACTGGTTGCATTTGAGATGTTCTGCCTGGGAGGTTCAACTCTATTGGCCATGGAACACAGCCCACTCCCATGTCCTGTGATGTGTTGGACAGTCTCTCTCCCTAAGTTACTGGCAGAGACTCTCCTTGTTGAGGTGGCCCCAGACGTCCAGGTGTGGAATTATTAACCGGTAGAAGGTGAGATGTTCTGCCTGGGAGGTCAACTCTATTGGCCAAGAACAAAACTCCACTCCCATGTGTCCTGCTGATGTTTTGAACAGAGTCTCTCTCCCTAATTTACTGCAGAGACTCTCCTTGTTGAAATGCCCCAGACTTCCAGGTGTGGAATTATGACCTTAGAAGGTGAGTGTTCGTCCTAGGGAATTTCAACTCTATTGGCCAAGGAACAAAACTCCACTCCATGTCTGCTGATTTGTTTGGAACAGAGTCTCCTCTCCCTAGTTATGGCAGAGACTCTCCTTGTTGAAACGTTCCCCAGACTTCCAGTGGTTGGAATTTATGACCGGTGGAAGGTGAGAAGTTCTGCCTGGAGGTTTTCAACGCTATTGCTCCCCTGGGACAAGCATCCCACCCATATCTGCCGATGTGTTTGGAGCAATCTTCTCTCACAAGTTTTCTACTGGCAAGCTCTCCTTGTTGAAAAATCCCCAGACGTCCAGGGTGGAATTATGACCGGTGGATGTGAATTTCTGCCTGGAGGTTCACTCTATTGGCCATGGAACAAGCTAAGCTCCACCGCCATAGCTAGCGGCGATGTGTTGTAACAGTCTCTCTCCCTAAGTTACTGGCAGAGATTCTCCTTGTTGAAGGTGCCCCCAGACGTCCAGGTGGTGGAATTTATGAACCGGTGTAAGATGAGATGGTTCTGCTGGGAGGTTCAACTCTATTGGCCATGGACAAGCTCCCCCCACCCACTCCCATGTCCTGCCGATGTGTGGAACAGAAGTCTCTCTTCTCCCTAAGTTTCTGGCAGATACTCTCCTTTGTTTGAAAATGCCCCACTTCCAGGTTTGGAATTATGACGGTGGGATGGTGAGATGTTCTGCCTGGGAGTCAACTCTATTGGCCATGAACAAAGCTCCACTCCCATATCTGGCCGATGTTTTTGTAACGTCTCTTCCCAAGTTTACTGGCAGAGATTCTCCTTGTTGCGGTGCCCCAGACTAACATTTGTGGAATTATACCGGTGGAAGATGAGATTTGCTGCTGGGAGGTTCACTCATTATTGGCCATGGAACAAAGCGCACTCCCATAGCTTGGCCGATGTTTTTGTAACAGTCCCCCTCTCCCTCAAGTTACTGGCAGAGATTCTCCTTGTTGAAGGTCCCCGACTAAAGGTGTGGAATTATAAACGGTGGATGGTGAGATGTTCTGCCTGGGAGGGGTTCACCTCTATTGCCATGGGGAACAAATCTCCACTTCCATGTCTGGCTGATGTTTTTGGAACAGAGTCTGCTCTCCCTAGTTACTGGCAGAGCTCTCCTTGTTGATGCAGATCTTAGGTGACCGGTGAGGTGATATGTTCTGGCCTGGGAGGTCAACTCTATGGCATGGAACAAAGCTCCACTCCCATGTCGCCGTGTGTTGAACAGATCTCCTCCCTAAGTTACAGCAGAGACTCTCTTGTTTGAAGGTCCCCAACTTCCAGTGTTGTGGATTATACCGTGGTAAGGTAATGTTCTGCCTTGGAGTTTCAACCTATTGCTCATGAGCAAGCTCCACTCCCCTATCTGCTATGTGTTTGAACAAGTCTCTCTCCTAGTTACTGGCAATGACTCTCCTGTTATCCTTCCAAGAAAAAAGAAAGTGTGGATTAATGACCGGCGTTAAGGTGAATGATTCTGCCTGGGAGGTTCCAGCTCTATTGGCTGGAAAAAGGCTCCACTCCCATATCTGTCCATTGTTGGAGCACCGGTCCCTTCTCTCTCTCCCAGTTACTGCAAGAACTCTCCTTGTTAAGGGCCCTTGGTAATTATGACCGGTGGAAGGTGAAATGTTCTGCTGGGAGGGTTCAACTCTATTGGCATTGAACAAAGCTCCCACTCCCCTGTCTGGTCGCGATGTGTTGGAACAGGCTCTCTCCCTATACATTTACTGGCAGAGACTCTCCGTGTTGAGCAACTAGGTGTGAGTTAGGCGGTGATAGATGTTCTGCCTGCGGAGGTTCAACTCTATTCCCGGCTGGAACAAAGCTCCCTCCCATATCTGCCGAGTTTGGCAACGAGTCTCCTCTCCTTCAGTTACTGCAGAGATCTCTTCCCTTGTTGAATGCCCCTGATTCCAGGTGTTGATTATGACCGGTTGAAGGTGAGTAGTTTTCTGCTGGGAGGTTCATCTATTCGGCATGGAACAAAGCTCCACCTCCCATGTCTGCCGGATGTGTTGGCAAAGAGTCTCTCTCCTCCTAAGTTTTACTAGTCAGAGCTCGTCCTTGTTGAGTGCCCAGATGCCAGTGTGAATGTAATGACCGGTGGAAGGTGAATGTTCTGCTTTCCGGTAGTCAACTCTACGGGCATGAACAAGCTCCCCTCCCAATTCTGCCGATGTGTTGGACACGTCTCTCCTCCGCAATTGTACGGCAGAGACTCTCCTTGTTGGTGGCAGATGGAGTGTGGATATGCCGGGTGGAGAGTGATCTTTCGCCTGGGAGGTTCACTCTATTCTCATGGCACAAATGCTCACTCCATGTCCTGTCCAGTGTGGTAACAGTGTCCTCCCATTTACTGGCAGTAGACTCTCCTTGTTGAAGGTGCCCCATGACCTTCCAGGTGTGGATTATGACCGGTGGAATGTGAGTATGTTCTGCCTGGAATGTTCAACTCTATTGGCCAGAACAAAGCTCCACTCCCATGTCTGCTGCTGTGTGTTGGACAAGTCTCCTCCTCTAATACTGGTCAAGACTCTCCCTTGTTAATGCATTCGGTGAGTTTATGACCGGTTGGAAGGTATACTGTTTCTGCCTGTAGGTTCCTATATTGCCATGAGACAAGCTCACTCCCATGTCTGCTGATGTGTTGGAACAAGTCCTCTCTCCGCTTCCCGAATTACCTGGCGAGCCTTTCCTTGTTTGAGTGGCGTTCCGGTAATTATGACCGGTTGGAAAGTGAATGTTTTTGCCTGGGAGTTTCAACTCTATTCGGGCCATGAGACAAAGCCCCACTCCCAGTCTGCCAGATTGTTGGAAACAGGTCTCTCTCCTAGTTACTGGCAGAGACTCTTCCTGGTTGAAGGGCCCCAGACCTTCCAGTTTGTGGAATTATGACCGTTGGAAGGTGAAAAGTTTGCCTGGGAAGGTTCAACTCTTGGCCATTGACAAATCTTCCACTCCCATGTCTTGCTGCTGTGTTTGGAAAAGTCTCTCTCGTCCCTAAGTTACTGGCAGAGACTCTCCTTGTTGAAAATGCCCCAGACTTCCAGGTGTGGAATTATGACCGTGGAAGTGTAGATGTTCTGCCTGGAGTTTCAACTCTATTGGCCATGGAACAAAGCTCCACTCCCATTCTGCCCGATGTGTTGGAACCGGCCTCCTCTCCTAAGTTTACTGGCAGAGACTCGCCTTGTTGAAGTTGCCCCCAGACTTGCCAGGTTTGTAATTATGACCGGAGAAGGTGAGATGTTTGCCTGGAGGTTTCAACTACTATTGGCCATGGAACAAAGCTCCCTCCCATGTCTGCTGATGTGTTTGGAACCAGTCTCTCTCCCTAATTACTGCAGAGACTCTTCCTTTTTGAATGTGCCCCAGACTCCAAGTGTGGACTTATGACCGGGGAAGGTGAGATGTTCTGCCTGGGAGGTTCACTCTATTGGCCCATTGACAAGCTCCACGTCCATGTCTGCTGATGTGTTGGAACAGAGTCTTCTCCCTAAGTTCTGGCAGCGACTCTCCTTGTTGAAGGTGCCCCAGACCTTCATTGATGAATTATGACCGGTGGAAGGTGAGAAGTTCTGCCCTGGAGGTTCCCTCTATGGCCATGGAACAAAGCTCCTCCCCATATCTGCCCGCTTGTTGGCTCTCTCTCTCACTAAGTTTACTGGCATAGACCTCCTTTTGAAGGTGCCCCAACTTCCAAGTGTGGAATTATGACCGGTGACGGTGATATGTTTTCTGCCTGGGGAGGTTCAACTCTATTGGCCATGGAACCAAGCTCCACTGTTCCCATGTCTGCTGATTTGTTGGAACAGAGTCTCTCTCCTAGGTTACTGGCAGAGACTCTCCTTGTGAATACTGCCAGACTTCCGGTGTGGAATTATGACCGTTGAATGGTGAGATGTTTCTGCCTGGGGGTTCAACTCTATTGGCCATGGAACAAAGCTCCACTTCCCATAGCTGCCGATGTTTTTTGTAACGCCCTCTCCCTCCCTAAGTTCATGCAGCGCTTCTTCCTTTTTGAAGGTGCCCCAGACTTCCAGGTGTGGAAATTAATACCGGTGGAAGATGAGATGTTCTGCTTTGGGGGGAGTCAACTCTATTGGCCATGGACCAAGCTCTCCACTCCCCCTGTCCTGCCGATTGTTGGACATAGTCTCTCTCCTAAGTTACTGGCAGAGACTCTCCTTGTTGAAATGCCCCTATTTCCAGGTGTGGAATTAATGACCGGTGAAGTGGAGATTGGTTCTGCCTGGAGGTCAACTCTATTGGCCATGGTA
>WNYA01001966.1:0-43873 GCA_019512145.1 Engystomops pustulosus | reverse complement strand
CGCTATAGGAATGGTAGCAGATTGAGTGGGTTATGGGACCAGTGGAGAAATTGAAGAACTGCGTCCCTTTTTAGTCCCGGGAAGACCTTTTGATGGGTCGATAGGGATAAGCTAGTTAAATTTTTGGCTATCTTTCACATCTCCAGCACGGGCAGAGGGTGGTAGGGTGGGAGTGGGGGGTTGGGGAGGGAGGGGCAGGCACTTGTTTTTTGTATTTGTTAGACATTTCTAGGGGGAATGGAGTTCTCATAAGGTGGCCATTTATGACATATATTCATCTTGCCCCCTATATATGTGGTTTAGGTATTACTGCACTTTTCAAAAGGGAAAAAAAAAAAAATTTTTTTCCTTCTGTGCAAACAAATTCTACTGTTTAGGCAGACTCTTATGTATATTATAGGATTATTTGCATATTAGATGTTTGATGCTAGGAGAAGGCACCTGCGCGTTCCTGATCTCCTAATTTTTCTCTTCTTTGAATTACTTGTATTAACTGAGTCTATTTAATAAAATAAAAAATAAAAAAATAAAAAAAATAAAAAAAAAAGAAGCATACAACACAGATCTCTATCTCTTTCATGGCTCCCCCTTCCATACAAACATAAACTGCAGTCTTTGCAGTCTGTCTTCACTGAACACAGATCTGAGCATTAAGGCTGATTAGAGTAGAGTAACATATTTTCCTGATAAGATATATAACAAATTTTCTTGTATTTACTTGAAATAGTCATCTACAACATTTTTGAAACATATGTATTTCTTATCACGGATGTTTGGAAAAAAAAACTTTTATAGTTTCTGCACACGAATGTTGTGTTTGTCCTTATGCTATCAGCCAGCCACTGGAAAGTGATGATACATTGTGCAATAAAAACATTGGGAAAGATTTACTAAAAAAAAAAAAAAAAAAAAAAAAATCTGGATGGACGTATCTTGTGCTACATTTCTTTCAAAATAGGAGTGAAGTTTGTCACTAATTATTTTGACTTTTTCTTCGGAGTCAAG
Organism: Engystomops pustulosus; assembly: GCA_019512145.1. NCBI lineage: Eukaryota > Metazoa > Chordata > Amphibia > Anura > Leptodactylidae > Engystomops > Engystomops pustulosus. The sequence goes on along the minus strand of WNYA01001966.1, from coordinate 42,868 downwards.
TAAGGTCTCATTTAGTCTCCAATTAACTGCTGGAGAAGGCAGAGACTGTATGCAAATTAAGAAAGATATAGGTGATATGTGTTTAAATGGGACTTTTCTACTGATGGCAATAGTGACGCCTCTTTTAGCTTGTGTGTGGCAACTGTGAAACCACTGGTTAAAATAACGTAAGGGTAAGTTTGGTACTTTATTGATCTTGAAGTGCGATTCTTGAAAGAAACAAATAAGAATTTGTGAGCGTTTTTGGGGTATGTTTAAACCCTTGACATTAAAAGAGGATATTTTAAACATCGCCATTGTTCTTTGTGTGTACTACGAAAGGTTTATAACCTATACCATTACTTAGCTTTCTCCTAACCATGACATCTGTATAATTTTAAGGGTGTAGGTACTAAACAAATGAATGCATAACCGCCCATTGGGCAACAAGTAACCATTAATGCAAAAGTCACTTCAATGGTGACTATTAAACAACTTAGTGTGTAATTCCACTCACTCACTCCACTAATACGGAGGGAGGAAGGGGGGGGGGGGTGATGGGGGGGGGGGACTTCTAGTGTCCTGATCGAGGCAGAACTGAGTGACCCTTCAGGAAACTACAACTGAGAGGGGTATTCTGGGTATCAAGAATAGACTTCCTTGTATGATAGGAGAGTACCTCTTAATGTTTGGATAAGCACATCCAATGTACTGTGATTATTATGACTCGTAACTACTGGTTTAAAAATTACTAAACAGAACCAGCCTAAATTAAACATTGACCCTTTGTATTAAGGGTAGTATAGTAAGACAAAAAGAGCATTTCTATGTCAAACCGTACAGCACCCTAGTGCGCTGGGGGAGAGAGTTCCTGACGCATCTGGGAACCTTTTTTCGCCCTTGGTGACTTCTTAGAACCTGCTACTGACCACTGTTGGATTTGCGGGAGGTCAGGAAGATCCATTAAGTGTTCCGGTACTGCGTGCCAGGATTGAATCTCCAGGGGGTTGATGTCAAGAATGTCCCAGGCCTGTGGGAGATCCTCTGGGGTCCTTATAGTTCCTCTCTTCCCTCTGAATTGGAAGGTGAGTCCAAATGGGTAAAGCCAGCGGAATAGGATTTTGTGGTGCTTTAGATAGTCTGTTAGCGGTTTCATCATTCTCCTCTTGTTCAATGTGGAGGATGAAAGATCCTGGAAAAATAAGATTTTATCTCCTTTGAAGACGAAATCTCCTCTCTCTCGTGCTGCTTTCAAGATGGCCGCCGTATCTACATAGCTCAGTAAGCAACAAGCTATGTCCCTCGGGGGATCATCTTGTTTAGGAGTAGGTCTCAGGGCTCTATGTATTCGTTCTATGCGAATAAGATTGGCTCTCTCAGGAGATAGGAGATCAGCAAAAGTCTCTAATGCAAATTTCTGCAAATCTTCATAGAGGACCGACTCTGAAATCCCCTTAATCCTTATATTTTTACGTCTGCTACGGTTCTCTTGGTCCTCTAGCAGTGAGAACGCTGAATTGATTGCTCTTAATTGAGCTCTGTAACCTTCGTCCATTGCAGCGCTGTGAGTAATAATGCCTTCCTGTATCTCTTCCAGGGCTTCTACCCTTCTCCCTATTTGCTTGATCTCCGTTTTGAGCTCAGCTAGCTCTTTAGCTACTGGGGTAAGAGCCTGGAATAGGGTTTTCTTAAGAAAAGCTCTAGAGAGCGGTACCTCTGATGTTGTAGCTATATCGCTATTGCCTGCCACAGGTCTGATTCGTCTGGAGCGTCTGATTCGCGCGCTTCCTCCTGCGCCATCTTGCGTCCCAGGGCCGGCGGAGTTGTGAGTTTCTTTCTGAGGAATTTGTCCAGGTCCCCCTGGTTTTTCCTCGCTCTAGGAGTTTCCAGTTTGTCCCCGGTTCTCTCCTTGTTCGGTCTACCCATCTCGGCTGAAAAAAGGTTGCTGCTATATGACGGGTCACATGGCTCTACAGCGGGAGCTCACTCACATGCGGCCGTCTCGCTCAGCGGTCAGGCTCCGCCCCCCGGTGGTGCCAGTATTTAAACAAAGGTCTTAAAAGTGACCTGTAAGTCTAGCCTAGGTTGTTGGGAAAATATTTGAGGGGTTTGTTAGAGATGCTGCCCTGGAGTGTCTCACTGTTCATAACTTTATAACCCAGCATCAGCATGGGATCGGACCTGTCAAACTAATCTGAATGGCTTCTATAAGGAGGTAAGTTCTAGACTGGCTGTGGATGTTGTGTATCTGGATTTTTCCAGATACAGTGCCACATAAAAGGTTGGTACATAAAATGAGACCGCTGGGACAAGGGGAAAATCTGTGTATTTGGGGAAGCAATTGGCTTAGTAATGAAAACACAGGGTCCTCATTAATGGCACATTCTCAGATTGGGTTGAAATTACCAGTGGAGGCCACAGAGGTCAGTATTGCGACCATTTCCTTTTAGTTTTTTTTTATTAGTGACCTCATAGAGGGGTTTCAAAGTAGAGTTTCAATATTGGCAGATGATACAGAGCTCTGTAAAGTAATAATTACACAGGAGGATAGTATAACATTACAGAGGGATTTCTTCTGCTAACAGTTGATTGTATCTTCTGCAGCTCACTCATGAAACTGTAAGCTTTACCTTTTCCCTGGAGCAAGAGACAATAGTAGAGAATCTGCAGCCTGCAACTATTGTAGTCAGTGATTATTATGATCCAGGTAGGTGAAAATATTACAGTAGATGATTTTTATAGTCCTCTTTACTATAATACTGTCATAATAAAAGTCAAATACATTTTTGAATTAATATGAATTGGGCCTTTATTTCAGTAATAGATGAGGTTTTTGGGATAGGATCAGCTGGAGTGATTAATGGGAAAGAGAAAAGGATGGTGACCACACATAGTCACTACCACATGAAGTTGTTGAAGTATCTAATTTCCCAATTGTTGGGGGCCCTGAGGGTCAGATCCCTAGAGATCAGAAGCCTTAAATCTTGAAAATAAGTGTATAAAAAACCTCAAAGCTTAATGAGGATTTACCATATTATATTTTTCATGTTTTTCATCTGAACTATTCATTTTTTGTAGTTATTCTGGAAAGCGAAAGTGCACAAACATGGTGGTGGTCCTGATTGAGCCTCTATCAGGATATGTTCCCGATAAAAACAGTCTTAAAGAGGTGAAGACTATTGGCTGGTATTAGAAAATATATATTGCAAACTGTCTCCAATTGTGAGAGATGTTTTGAGTTTGACTATGGGATGGTTGGTATGTTACCTATTAGAGATGAGCAAGTATACACGTCTGAGCTTGATGCTCGTTCGAGGATTAGCGTACTCGAAACGGCTCGTTGCTCGGACGAGTATCTTGCCGGCTCGAGATTGAGCATTTACTTAGTGATACACAGTGAAGAACAGTGAAGAATACAATAAAAACAGTGAACACAGAATCATTTAAGTGAAGAACACAGTGAAGAACACATAGCAGATGTTTCCGTACATCTGCTAACTTATCGGAAGAAACGTGTGCCGAACAGTGTTCTTCACAATAGTATGTGAAGAGCAATATGTGTGAAGAACACATTCAGATGTATGGAAACATCTGCAATGTGTTCATGGAAGGCACTAGATGTAATTTGGCTCGAGAGGCTAGGTCAATATTTTGACTTGAATGAGTATCGGCGCCAGCTTGAAGCGACATCCACAGTGATTTCACCGGAGTAGCTAGGTAGTCAGAAAGTGGAATCAATTTTTAACCATATTAAATTATTGGTCACTAAATATTAGTGGTTTGAAACATTTTTAGAGTCTTTCTTTGATATCAATCTTGTATTGGGTTCTTGCTTTATTTTTATTCGGCCTAAATTTATGATATAATTTATTATTTTTTTGGTAGCTTGAGCAGAATCCAGCAGTGAGCAGAACAGAAGTTTCAGCCAAGAAGATTTCCATTTACATGAACAAGGTGAGCTATAGATTCAGTTTCATAATCAGTGGTCAATATTTTCTATTAACCCCTTCCTACCAATGCGCTTTTTAGTTTTGGTGTTTCAGTTTTTTGTTCTCCTTAAAAAAAATAGAATAGTTCTGGATTTTGAATTTACAGAATGATATGCATAGCAAAATGTACTTCCTAGTGTCAGTATTTCATGCTGTGTACATGGAAGCTGGAAATGAAATACAAAAGCTGTGAAATTAACAAAAAAATCTGTATTACCAGGCTTTGTTGGCTCTGTCTTTCATTCTGCAATCCAAATGACACCTCAGGTTTGTTTATATGTGAAAACAAGCCTCATGCCCGTCCGGCGAGAAGATATTGGTGAGGAACATGAGAGTGTACAGTCCTTATGGGTGGAGATAAAGGGAAAAAAATGAATACAGTCGGTCCCCGACTTAAGGACACCTGACTTGCAGATTTATTGTTAATCCTGGTTCTTATGACAAACCAAAATTTTTTAAATCCAATTGAAACAGAGAGGAGAAAAAATTTGGCTGGGGTTACAATGATACAAGTACTCATCATGGGGGACTTTAATTACCCTGGTATAGACTGGGGGCAGAAACTTGTAGGTCCTAAAAAACCTTTTGGCAATAACAATAAGACAATTACCGGTCACAACTGCTACAAGACCCAACAAGAGAAGGGGGGGGGGGGGGCACTCCTGGACAAATAGGTCCTATGGGAGGAATGGGAGGACCTTAATAAATATTTTTAAAAGATCCTGTGCACGACATCTACCATTTGGGAATTAGCACAATAGAAACAGGAACTAACCAGTGTGGTTAACTAGTTCTTTATGGAGGGCATTGAACAAGAAGGATAAGGTTACTTAAGTTACTAAAACAATAGCAATGAGGTAGCAATGAGGCGTTACAGGATAATTAGATAAAAAATAAATTCTGTAAGAAACAGATGAAGGCAGCAAGAATAGAGACTGAAAGAAAAACTGCCATAGAAAGTAAAAATAACCCCAAACAGTAAAAAAAGTAAAAAAAGGACATTTATTAGGCCAATTTCTGATGAGAGTTTGCCTTTAAGGTCAGGTTCTGTTCCACAGGACTGGTGGTGCCAGTATTTAAACAAAGGTCTTAAAAGTGACCTGTTTGTCTAGCCTAGGTTGTTGGGAAAATATTTGAGGGGTTTGTTAGAGATGCTGCCCTGGAGTGTCTCACTGTTCATAACTTTATAACCCAGCATCAGCATGGGATCGGACCTGTCAAACTAATCTGAATGGCTTCTATAAGGAGGTAAGTTTTAGACTGGCTGTGGATGTTGTGCATCTGGATTTTTTCAGATACAGTGCCACATAAAAGGTTGGTACATAAAATGAGACTGCTGGGACAAGGGGAAAATCTGTGTATTTGGGGAAGCAATTGGCTTAGTAATGAAAACACAGGGTCCTCATCAATGGCACGTTCTCAGATTGGGTTGAAGTTACCAGTGGGGGTCACAGGGGTCAGTATTGCGACCATTTCTTTTTAGTTTTTTTTTATTAGTGACCTCATAGAGGGGTTACAAAGTAGAGTTTCAATATTTGCAGATGATACTGAGCTCTGTAAAGTAATTAATACACAGGAGGATAGTATAACATTACAGAGGGATTTCTTCTGCTAACGGTTGAATGTATCTTCTGCAGCTCACTCATGAAACTGAAAGCTTCACCTTTTCCCTGGAGCAAGAGACAATAGTAGAGAATTTGCAGCCTGCAACTATTGTAGTCAGTGATTATTATGATCCAGGTAGGTGAAAATATTACAGGATAAAGTAGATGATTTTTATAGTCCTCTTTACTATAATACTATCGCAATAAAGGTCAAATACATTTTTGAATTAATATGAATTGGGCCTTTATTTCAGTAATAGATGAGGTTTTTGGGATAGGATCAGCTTGAGTGATTTAATGGGACAGCACTGTATTTTAGCCAAAGAGAAAAGGATGGTGACCACACATAGTCACTACCACATGAAGTTGTTGAAGTCCCTAATTTCCCAATTGTTGGGGGCCCTGAGGGTCAGATCCCTAGAGATCAGAAGCTTAAATCTTGAAAATAAGTGTATAAAAAACCTCAAAGCTTAATGAGTTAGTCCACTTTAAACAAATAAATGTTCTAGTTTGTTTAATGAACAGTTACACAATTTTCCAATATACTCTATGTAGGAATTACTTGTGGTTTTCTAGATCTCTGCTTGCTGTCATTTAACAGGCAGCTTCATTGTATACTTCTAATTGATAAATACCTGGTCATGTGATGTCACACAGGTGCAAGGCTTGTCATATCCCTGGTCATGTGATGTCACAAAGGTGCCCGACTCGTTATATCACTGGTCATGTGATGTAACACAGTTGCACGGCTCGTTATATCCCTGGTCATATGGTGTCACACAGGTGCACGGTTTGTTATATCCCTGGTCATGTGATGTCACCCAGGTGCACAGCTAGTTATATCCCTGGTCATTGTATATGATATGTCACACAGGCGCACGGTTTGCTATATCCCTGGTCATGTGATGTCACACAGGTGCATGGTTTAGTAATGTCCCTGGTCATTGTATATGATATGTCACACAGGTGCATGGTTTAGTTATATCCCTGGTCATGTGATGTCGCACAGGTGCATGGCTTGTTATATCTCAGAGTAATCAGAGCTGTGTATTATACCAAGCCATGCACCTGTGTGACATCACATGACAAAGGATAATACACCTAATGCACCTGTGTGACATCACACGACAAGGGATAATACACCTAATGCACCTGTGTGACATCACATGACACTAGGGACTATTTTAGGAAGTAAATGAAGCTTACAGTTAAAGAACAATCAAGAAAAGAACTAGAAAGCTGGGAAGAATTGTTGCAGAAATATATTGGGACAGTGTATAACTATTCATTATACAAACAATTACATATATTTGTGAAAACTGCACGACCCATTTCATCTTTCTCATCTAATGTACATTAATTAGTCTGTGTAACTTGTAATTATATGTAACTTGCATATACAATTTCTAATGATAATTTCTTTCTACAGCGGAGCATGCTGGGGTGGAGTACTACGCCCCCTGTAGTGGAGGTAAGGAACGATCCCACGATACTTTGAGTAGATAATATTTCTATTTGCCCCTCCAGTAACAACTGCGATTGGTGCTGTTAACTGTTTAAATGCTGTTGGCAAAGTTACCGGTAGCAATTACTGCATGTAATTGAGGAGTCACAATCCTTTCTGTATGTTTGGGCACAGCAATTTAAATGTCAGCAGTGATCATGGGTGTTAACGGTGTGGGGGGAGGATTGAGCCAAACCCTAACTTCTGATGAAGTTCGACCTTTATCAAGCTAAATCTAGGCTAGCACGTGCGTTCACAGTTTAAAGAAAATCTACCATTTGATTTCATGTATTGAACCAAACATACCTTGAGAATGCTGTAGCTACACTGGTGCAGAAACATATCTTGTTTAATCCCTGAGCTGAGTGGTTTTGCTGAAAAAACAATTATGACATTCAGGACCTGGGGAAGCTGGATTGCTTGCTTCTTGCAGTACATAAACACATTACACGAGCTGTCTGCACTGTCCAGACAGGACTAATCAACCTGGGCGGGATCACTCATACACAGTAGCTGGGGGATGGTGCAGCGATTGATTACTTCTACCTGTCAGTGATTACATCATTCTCCTGAGCAGTATAAGAAGAAAAGTGCATAGGAGCGACAGACTCATTTTATAATAGTTTTTTTCAGCAAAACCACTCAGCTCAGAGATTAAACAAGATATGTTTCTGCATCAGTGTAGCTACAGCATTCTCAAGGTATGTTTGCTTCATAATGCATAAAAACAAATGGTAGGTTTCCCTTAAATAAACCCTTTAAATTGAAAGTGGCCAGCATTTGTCATGGACAGTAACATGCTGGGAGGGTCTTTGCTACCAATTATGTCATCAGGGAGATACAATCCTCTACAAAATGAGGCAGTTAATGACACAGTGGGGGGGGGGGGGGTTGAGCCGTATCCAGACATGAACTTCTAATGAAGTTTAGGGTTAGGTAGGGTGACCCAAACCCGCAAATGTAAGTATGTACCGGAGCCACTTGGGTCCACTAACACCAGTTATGGGCATGTCCTAAAATGGAAGGGCAGAGTAGGATGCCATCACCTACATGTGATTATGTCTTTATAGAAAATATTTAAAGGGATACCAAAAAAAACCTAATTCTTTGTCCATGTTCAGTTGTAGCTCACTGTGAAGTAAGCGCTGAGGAGAGAGCAGAATGTGGACACCCAGGTATAACAGAGGAGCAGTGTGTGGAGAGAGGCTGCTGCTACAACGCCATGGTCCATGGCTCCAAGTGGTGTTTTGCTAAAGGTATGGACTCACAGGGGCTTATTTACTAATGGTCCAGTGGCTGCATTACCATCAGGTTTTCCGACGTTTTCAGGGATCGTACAGCTAGACAGGGGTTTAGAAGGGGAGTGTGTTGCACGTGATCAGGTTTTGGGGCATCGGCACCGGCTTTCATGCGACAGAAATTGGTGGGCGTACCGTCGGACGATCCGACTGATTCGGACTGAGCGCGGGATTTAAAATTCAAATTGTGTCGCAACCAATGCACTTACATGCACCAGGAAGAAGAAGGTGAACTCCGGCGGACCTGAGTAGGGAGCGACACATGCAGGATATCGGGCGCATGCTCATAGTGAATTGCAGCACAATCCATGATCGTTGGACATTCCGGATCGGGGATCGCAACGTGGACAGGTAAGTAAATGTGCCGCACAGTGTTTTTACTTTTTACTGTCTTCTGGATTTCTGCTTTGAAACTTACATACTAGAAATGTATTTTTGAAACTTTAAAAGCGGACACATAATTCTTGTTGCTCAAAGTTCATCATCCTGCTTTTTGTAAAGTAGAAGATGCTGCTATGTCACTCCTACAGTCTTATCAACCATAGAGTCACTAGGGCTCTTATACGAACACTGCCTGAAGCTCTTTTACCAATTAAAGTAGTTGTTTGCCGATGGAAAATATTTGGGGTTGATCATGCAATGTTCAATTTTTTTTATGCAAAAGTTGCCAAAAGTAGTCAAAACACACAAATCAGGTGCAAATCCTTCCACTATACCTTATCACTGCGTAGTTTCTGCACTGGGTTTTGGCTCACAATAATTGATGCAAAAAACTTTTTAAAGAACTGAGAAACGGTGAGCTGTCCCTAAATGTGAGTAAAATATAATAGTAATATAAGTAATAGTATAAAAGTAATATAAGAAGATTGAAAGTATGGAGTAAAAAAACGCTGAACAAAAATAAAAAAACCCAGCTAATTGACTGTTTATCGTTGAAAATAAAGCATTTCCGCATGATCGCCTATTGATTCCATATGTATTTTTGATTTTTCATAGGATTTAAGAAAATAGAAAAACAGTAATGGAGGAGAAGCCCCTGGATATTCCACCCGTCCATGGAATAGTTAGTGACATGTCTAATGCCTCCTGTAATGAGACACTCAATAAAAAAATGTTTCAACATTTGAAGTTTGTTTCACTGAATTAATTAAAAACATAATACAGACGGTCCCTGACCTAAGAACAACCTTCTTACAAACGACTTCTAGTTACAGATGTAACTCTGGATGCCGGTAATCTACCATCATAATCAAGTTATGGACTGTCATAGATCCAGGCACCGAGACTCGAGTCATCCTATATTCGGTATCCATGACCTCTTTCCTTCTACAATTTACAAAATTAAACATTTTGGAAGGAAGGAACCCATGGATAACAGATAGAAATTCAGATATTTAATGCTTTTTTATAGGGTCATCATATTGTAAAGCGCCTATACAGTACAGGCAGTCCCTGGGTCAAGTACCAGATAAGTTCTGTAGGTTTGTTCCTAAGTTGAATTTGTATGTAGGTCGGAACAGGTTATTTCATAAGTGTAACTTCAGACAAAGAACTTTTTCCATCTCGATTTACCATATTATATTTTTCATGTTTTTCATCTGAACTATTCATTTTTTGTAGTTATTCTGGAAAGCGAAAGTGCACAAACATGGTGGTGGTCCTGATTGAGCCTCTATCAGGATATGTTCCCGATAAAAACAGTCTTAAAGAGGTGAAGACTATTGGCTGGTATTAGAAAATATATATTGCAAACTGTCTCCAATTGTGAGAGATGTTTTGAGTTTGACTATGGGATGGTTGGTATGTTACCTATTAGAGATGAGCAAGTATACACGTCTGAGCTTGATGCTCGTTCGAGGATTAGCGTACTCGAAACGGCTCGTTGCTCGGACGAGTATCTTGCCGGCTCGAGATTGAGCATTTACTTAGTGATACACAGTGAAGAACAGTGAAGAATACAATAAAAACAGTGAACACAGAATCATTTAAGTGAAGAACACAGTGAAGAACACATAGCAGATGTTTCCGTACATCTGCTAACTTATCGGAAGAAACGTGTGCCGAACAGTGTTCTTCACAATAGTATGTGAAGAGCAATATGTGTGAAGAACACATTCAGATGTATGGAAACATCTGCAATGTGTTCATGGAAGGCACTAGATGTAATTTGGCTCGAGAGGCTAGGTCAATATTTTGACTTGAATGAGTATCGGCGCCAGCTTGAAGCGACATCCACAGTGATTTCACCGGAGTAGCTAGGTAGTCAGAAAGTGGAATCAATTTTTAACCATATTAAATTATTGGTCACTAAATATTAGTGGTTTGAAACATTTTTAGAGTCTTTCTTTGATATCAATCTTGTATTGGGTTCTTGCTTTATTTTTATTCGGCCTAAATTTATGATATAATTTATTATTTTTTTGGTAGCTTGAGCAGAATCCAGCAGTGAGCAGAACAGAAGTTTCAGCCAAGAAGATTTCCATTTACATGAACAAGGTGAGCTATAGATTCAGTTTCATAATCAGTGGTCAATATTTTCTATTAACCCCTTCCTACCAATGCGCTTTTTAGTTTTGGTGTTTCAGTTTTTTGTTCTCCTTAAAAAAAATAGAATAGTTCTGGATTTTGAATTTACAGAATGATATGCATAGCAAAATGTACTTCCTAGTGTCAGTATTTCATGCTGTGTACATGGAAGCTGGAAATGAAATACAAAAGCTGTGAAATTAACAAAAAAATCTGTATTACCAGGCTTTGTTGGCTCTGTCTTTCATTCTGCAATCCAAATGACACCTCAGGTTTGTTTATATGTGAAAACAAGCCTCATGCCCGTCCGGCGAGAAGATATTGGTGAGGAACATGAGAGTGTACAGTCCTTATGGGTGGAGATAAAGGGAAAAAAATGAATACAGTCGGTCCCCGACTTAAGGACACCTGACTTGCAGATTTATTGTTAATCCTGGTTCTTATGACAAACCAAAATTTTTTAAATCCAATTGAAACAGAGAGGAGAAAAAATTTGGCTGGGGTTACAATGATACAAGTACTCATCATGGGGGACTTTAATTACCCTGGTATAGACTGGGGGCAGAAACTTGTAGGTCCTAAAAAACCTTTTGGCAATAACAATAAGACAATTACCGGTCACAACTGCTACAAGACCCAACAAGAGAAGGGGGGGGGGGGGGCACTCCTGGACAAATAGGTCCTATGGGAGGAATGGGAGGACCTTAATAAATATTTTTAAAAGATCCTGTGCACGACATCTACCATTTGGGAATTAGCACAATAGAAACAGGAACTAACCAGTGTGGTTAACTAGTTCTTTATGGAGGGCATTGAACAAGAAGGATAAGGTTACTTAAGTTACTAAAACAATAGCAATGAGGTAGCAATGAGGCGTTACAGGATAATTAGATAAAAAATAAATTCTGTAAGAAACAGATGAAGGCAGCAAGAATAGAGACTGAAAGAAAAACTGCCATAGAAAGTAAAAATAACCCCAAACAGTAAAAAAAGTAAAAAAAGGACATTTATTAGGCCAATTTCTGATGAGAGTTTGCCTTTAAGGTCAGGTTCTGTTCCACAGGACTGGTGGTGCCAGTATTTAAACAAAGGTCTTAAAAGTGACCTGTTTGTCTAGCCTAGGTTGTTGGGAAAATATTTGAGGGGTTTGTTAGAGATGCTGCCCTGGAGTGTCTCACTGTTCATAACTTTATAACCCAGCATCAGCATGGGATCGGACCTGTCAAACTAATCTGAATGGCTTCTATAAGGAGGTAAGTTTTAGACTGGCTGTGGATGTTGTGCATCTGGATTTTTTCAGATACAGTGCCACATAAAAGGTTGGTACATAAAATGAGACTGCTGGGACAAGGGGAAAATCTGTGTATTTGGGGAAGCAATTGGCTTAGTAATGAAAACACAGGGTCCTCATCAATGGCACGTTCTCAGATTGGGTTGAAGTTACCAGTGGGGGTCACAGGGGTCAGTATTGCGACCATTTCTTTTTAGTTTTTTTTTATTAGTGACCTCATAGAGGGGTTACAAAGTAGAGTTTCAATATTTGCAGATGATACTGAGCTCTGTAAAGTAATTAATACACAGGAGGATAGTATAACATTACAGAGGGATTTCTTCTGCTAACGGTTGAATGTATCTTCTGCAGCTCACTCATGAAACTGAAAGCTTCACCTTTTCCCTGGAGCAAGAGACAATAGTAGAGAATTTGCAGCCTGCAACTATTGTAGTCAGTGATTATTATGATCCAGGTAGGTGAAAATATTACAGGATAAAGTAGATGATTTTTATAGTCCTCTTTACTATAATACTATCGCAATAAAGGTCAAATACATTTTTGAATTAATATGAATTGGGCCTTTATTTCAGTAATAGATGAGGTTTTTGGGATAGGATCAGCTTGAGTGATTTAATGGGACAGCACTGTATTTTAGCCAAAGAGAAAAGGATGGTGACCACACATAGTCACTACCACATGAAGTTGTTGAAGTCCCTAATTTCCCAATTGTTGGGGGCCCTGAGGGTCAGATCCCTAGAGATCAGAAGCTTAAATCTTGAAAATAAGTGTATAAAAAACCTCAAAGCTTAATGAGTTAGTCCACTTTAAACAAATAAATGTTCTAGTTTGTTTAATGAACAGTTACACAATTTTCCAATATACTCTATGTAGGAATTACTTGTGGTTTTCTAGATCTCTGCTTGCTGTCATTTAACAGGCAGCTTCATTGTATACTTCTAATTGATAAATACCTGGTCATGTGATGTCACACAGGTGCAAGGCTTGTCATATCCCTGGTCATGTGATGTCACAAAGGTGCCCGACTCGTTATATCACTGGTCATGTGATGTAACACAGTTGCACGGCTCGTTATATCCCTGGTCATATGGTGTCACACAGGTGCACGGTTTGTTATATCCCTGGTCATGTGATGTCACCCAGGTGCACAGCTAGTTATATCCCTGGTCATTGTATATGATATGTCACACAGGCGCACGGTTTGCTATATCCCTGGTCATGTGATGTCACACAGGTGCATGGTTTAGTAATGTCCCTGGTCATTGTATATGATATGTCACACAGGTGCATGGTTTAGTTATATCCCTGGTCATGTGATGTCGCACAGGTGCATGGCTTGTTATATCTCAGAGTAATCAGAGCTGTGTATTATACCAAGCCATGCACCTGTGTGACATCACATGACAAAGGATAATACACCTAATGCACCTGTGTGACATCACACGACAAGGGATAATACACCTAATGCACCTGTGTGACATCACATGACACTAGGGACTATTTTAGGAAGTAAATGAAGCTTACAGTTAAAGAACAATCAAGAAAAGAACTAGAAAGCTGGGAAGAATTGTTGCAGAAATATATTGGGACAGTGTATAACTATTCATTATACAAACAATTACATATATTTGTGAAAACTGCACGACCCATTTCATCTTTCTCATCTAATGTACATTAATTAGTCTGTGTAACTTGTAATTATATGTAACTTGCATATACAATTTCTAATGATAATTTCTTTCTACAGCGGAGCATGCTGGGGTGGAGTACTACGCCCCCTGTAGTGGAGGTAAGGAACGATCCCACGATACTTTGAGTAGATAATATTTCTATTTGCCCCTCCAGTAACAACTGCGATTGGTGCTGTTAACTGTTTAAATGCTGTTGGCAAAGTTACCGGTAGCAATTACTGCATGTAATTGAGGAGTCACAATCCTTTCTGTATGTTTGGGCACAGCAATTTAAATGTCAGCAGTGATCATGGGTGTTAACGGTGTGGGGGGAGGATTGAGCCAAACCCTAACTTCTGATGAAGTTCGACCTTTATCAAGCTAAATCTAGGCTAGCACGTGCGTTCACAGTTTAAAGAAAATCTACCATTTGATTTCATGTATTGAACCAAACATACCTTGAGAATGCTGTAGCTACACTGGTGCAGAAACATATCTTGTTTAATCCCTGAGCTGAGTGGTTTTGCTGAAAAAACAATTATGACATTCAGGACCTGGGGAAGCTGGATTGCTTGCTTCTTGCAGTACATAAACACATTACACGAGCTGTCTGCACTGTCCAGACAGGACTAATCAACCTGGGCGGGATCACTCATACACAGTAGCTGGGGGATGGTGCAGCGATTGATTACTTCTACCTGTCAGTGATTACATCATTCTCCTGAGCAGTATAAGAAGAAAAGTGCATAGGAGCGACAGACTCATTTTATAATAGTTTTTTTCAGCAAAACCACTCAGCTCAGAGATTAAACAAGATATGTTTCTGCATCAGTGTAGCTACAGCATTCTCAAGGTATGTTTGCTTCATAATGCATAAAAACAAATGGTAGGTTTCCCTTAAATAAACCCTTTAAATTGAAAGTGGCCAGCATTTGTCATGGACAGTAACATGCTGGGAGGGTCTTTGCTACCAATTATGTCATCAGGGAGATACAATCCTCTACAAAATGAGGCAGTTAATGACACAGTGGGGGGGGGGGGGGTTGAGCCGTATCCAGACATGAACTTCTAATGAAGTTTAGGGTTAGGTAGGGTGACCCAAACCCGCAAATGTAAGTATGTACCGGAGCCACTTGGGTCCACTAACACCAGTTATGGGCATGTCCTAAAATGGAAGGGCAGAGTAGGATGCCATCACCTACATGTGATTATGTCTTTATAGAAAATATTTAAAGGGATACCAAAAAAAACCTAATTCTTTGTCCATGTTCAGTTGTAGCTCACTGTGAAGTAAGCGCTGAGGAGAGAGCAGAATGTGGACACCCAGGTATAACAGAGGAGCAGTGTGTGGAGAGAGGCTGCTGCTACAACGCCATGGTCCATGGCTCCAAGTGGTGTTTTGCTAAAGGTATGGACTCACAGGGGCTTATTTACTAATGGTCCAGTGGCTGCATTACCATCAGGTTTTCCGACGTTTTCAGGGATCGTACAGCTAGACAGGGGTTTAGAAGGGGAGTGTGTTGCACGTGATCAGGTTTTGGGGCATCGGCACCGGCTTTCATGCGACAGAAATTGGTGGGCGTACCGTCGGACGATCCGACTGATTCGGACTGAGCGCGGGATTTAAAATTCAAATTGTGTCGCAACCAATGCACTTACATGCACCAGGAAGAAGAAGGTGAACTCCGGCGGACCTGAGTAGGGAGCGACACATGCAGGATATCGGGCGCATGCTCATAGTGAATTGCAGCACAATCCATGATCGTTGGACATTCCGGATCGGGGATCGCAACGTGGACAGGTAAGTAAATGTGCCGCACAGTGTTTTTACTTTTTACTGTCTTCTGGATTTCTGCTTTGAAACTTACATACTAGAAATGTATTTTTGAAACTTTAAAAGCGGACACATAATTCTTGTTGCTCAAAGTTCATCATCCTGCTTTTTGTAAAGTAGAAGATGCTGCTATGTCACTCCTACAGTCTTATCAACCATAGAGTCACTAGGGCTCTTATACGAACACTGCCTGAAGCTCTTTTACCAATTAAAGTAGTTGTTTGCCGATGGAAAATATTTGGGGTTGATCATGCAATGTTCAATTTTTTTTATGCAAAAGTTGCCAAAAGTAGTCAAAACACACAAATCAGGTGCAAATCCTTCCACTATACCTTATCACTGCGTAGTTTCTGCACTGGGTTTTGGCTCACAATAATTGATGCAAAAAACTTTTTAAAGAACTGAGAAACGGTGAGCTGTCCCTAAATGTGAGTAAAATATAATAGTAATATAAGTAATAGTATAAAAGTAATATAAGAAGATTGAAAGTATGGAGTAAAAAAACGCTGAACAAAAATAAAAAAACCCAGCTAATTGACTGTTTATCGTTGAAAATAAAGCATTTCCGCATGATCGCCTATTGATTCCATATGTATTTTTGATTTTTCATAGGATTTAAGAAAATAGAAAAACAGTAATGGAGGAGAAGCCCCTGGATATTCCACCCGTCCATGGAATAGTTAGTGACATGTCTAATGCCTCCTGTAATGAGACACTCAATAAAAAAATGTTTCAACATTTGAAGTTTGTTTCACTGAATTAATTAAAAACATAATACAGACGGTCCCTGACCTAAGAACAACCTTCTTACAAACGACTTCTAGTTACAGATGTAACTCTGGATGCCGGTAATCTACCATCATAATCAAGTTATGGACTGTCATAGATCCAGGCACCGAGACTCGAGTCATCCTATATTCGGTATCCATGACCTCTTTCCTTCTACAATTTACAAAATTAAACATTTTGGAAGGAAGGAACCCATGGATAACAGATAGAAATTCAGATATTTAATGCTTTTTTATAGGGTCATCATATTGTAAAGCGCCTATACAGTACAGGCAGTCCCTGGGTCAAGTACCAGATAAGTTCTGTAGGTTTGTTCCTAAGTTGAATTTGTATGTAGGTCGGAACAGGTTATTTCATAAGTGTAACTTCAGACAAAGAACTTTTTCCATCTCGAACCCTGTCCGACATACATACAACATTTCAACTAGGAACAAAAAACATACAGCAACTTATCCTGGTATTGACCCAGGGACTGCCTGTACTGTATAGCGCTTTACAATATGATGACCTATAAAAAAGCAATTAAATATCTGAATTTCTATCTGTTATCCATGGGTTCTCCTTCCAAATGTTTAATTTTGTAAATTGTAGAAGGAAGATGGTCATGGAACCGAATATAGATGACTCGAGTCTCGGTGCCTGGATCTATGACAGTCCATAACTTGATTTATGTGGTAGATTACCGGCATCCAGAGTTACATCTGTAACTAGAGAGTCGTTTGTAAGAAGGTTGTTCTTAGGTCAGGGACCGTCTTGTATATGTTTTTAATTAATTCAGTGAAACAAACTTCAAATGTTGAAACATTTTTTATTTGAGTGTCTCATTACGGAGGATTAGACATGTCACTAACTATTCATGGACGGGTGGAATATCCGGGGCTTCTCCTCCATTACTGTTTTTCTATTTTCTTAAATCCTATGAAAAATCAAAAATACATACTGGAATCAATAGGCGATCATGCGGAAAATGCTTTATTTTCAACGATAAACAGTCAATTAGCTGGGTTTTTTTATTTTTGTTCAGCGTTTTTTACTCCATACTTTCAATCTTCTTATATTACTTTTATACTATACTATATTACTATTATATTTTACTAACATTTAGGGACAGCTCACCGTTTTCTCAGTTCTTTAAAAAGTTTTTGCATCACTTATGTGAGCCAAAACCCAGTGCAGAAACTAGGCAGTGATAGGTATAGTGGAAGGATTTGCACCTGATTTGTGTGTTTGACTACTTTTGGAACTTTGCATAAAAAAAATTGAACATTGCATGATACAACCCCAAATATTTTCCATCGGCAAACAACTACTTTAATTGGTAAAAGAGCTTCAGGCAGTGTTCGTATTAGAGCCCTGTGACTCTATGGTTGATAAGACTGTAGGAGTGACATAGCAGCATTCTTCTACTTTACAAAAAGCAGGATGATGAACTTTGAGCAACAAGAATTATGTGTCCGCTTTTAAGTTTTCAAAAATACCTTATAGTTGTATGGCTCAATGTGTCAACAAGCTAGTACTTTATATCCTTATTCACCGACCCCCCCCCGTCCCCAGTCTCTCTTTTAATTGTCTCTCCTAAAATTGCTCACCTTAACATTTCTTCAACTCTTACAAACCTACCCCCCCACTGTGTCCCTTTTTGTTTCCCTATTGGGTCCCCATTCCACCTCTTTAACACGACTGCTTGAACTCTTGTCCTACAGGGCAAAAATATGGGTGGCAAGCAGGGTAATGTTTGTGGTCCATTTTGGTAGGAATAGCACTCCTGCTTATCGTATTGAGCGGCAAGGGATGATGCGCTCCACCCACTAGCATTGATGAGGACTGCTGTGGCTTTTGCAATTTGTGACTTCTGATCACGATGAGCGTCGGAACTTCCCAGAGGTCCGTCCAGCACGGGCTCCGCACACGCAGGCACAGGTTGTACGAGTGTGGCCCCAGCTTGATAGTGATTCACGTCTACTGACCAAGCGCATTGCAAAATACAGAAACTAAAACAATCTCCACTCCTAAAATTACTTTCCATGATTTTTTAGTCATAGCGTCGCTCCCCAAGAACCGTCCCAGGCTGTATAGGGTATGTCGTTCCCCTGCATTAGGATGAAGCAGCCCAGAAAAACCTATGAAGTCAGTTTCACGGTACCACTATCTTGCCACATCTGGTGAGCATGTCTCGTCCAACGTGCAATGGTTATTGGTTGTCCTTGATACGTAACATTCTAGCGCTTAATAAGGTTTTGTTAAAGTGCCCCCCGCGTCCATGCGCAGCTCTGGGCCCAGAACCCGACACATTGCCCATGTATGACTCCCGCATCGTTGCGCCGACGGTAACGCCCACACCAATTCTACCCGTACGCATGCCCTGATGAAAGGCCTGTGGAGGTTATTTCATAAGTGTAACTTCAGACAAAGAACTTTTTCCATCTCGGTGACTATAGCAGTGGGCATTGAGGTATGTTTGTAACTAGGGGTCATCTGTAAGCCGGGGGTCCTTAAAGGAAATCTACCAGTCAAAAAACACATTTTAAAAAAAACCTACAAATACTCACCTCCGCTCCCCTAGAAACTTATAATTAGCAGCACAAGATGTCCGCGCTAAGGGATGCTAATTATTCACGCCCCCTCACCTCCCTCTCTCAGCATGTGATATCCCAGCATAGGAGAGTGATGTGCGGGGGTGTGCATAATTAGCAGTCCAGAGAACCGGACATCTTGTCCACCGCGCTCCATGCTGCTAATTATAAGTTTCTTTTCTAGGTTATCCCGGCGTGTCAATACTAGTGACAGACATTGCCAGGATCAGAATGAAGAGGTGCCTGGGTGAGTATGTGTATGTTTTTTTTTTTTTTTTGACTGGTCGATCACCTTCATATTGTAGTTTTTATTAATGAGCCCCTGGTAGTGGCCACCATAAGGGATCTTTCAGCAAAGTGAAGACAAGCCTCCTGTATTTTACCTCATCAGCCAGACATATGACCTTTATGCGTCCATGAACAATCGCCCTGCCAGGACCTCGATCTTATATTCTGAATTCTAATAAGGTCCTGACAGGGCCAGCTGTGGATATGGAAACCTAAGCAATACAGAAGAGCACAGCTGTCACAAATCATTTGCAGAAGTCTTCTACAAACGGACTGAAGGACCTTTCTACAGAGAAATGCCACCAACTAAAAGAATGTGTTTCCATTACCTCAGTGATGAGACACTGGGGCAGATTTACTTAACCGGTCCTGTCGCGATCCAGCGGCGCATTCTCTGTGGAGGATTCGGATCTTCACTAAGGTAGTGTGTGCCCGATGTCCACCAGGTGTCGCTGCTGCGCTGAAGTCCGTCGGAGTTCACGATCTGTAGCTGGGTGCAGGTAAATGCATTTCAAACAACACTTTTTTAAAAAAAATACAACGTTTTTTCCAACGGCCACGCCCCCCGATGCGCTACAATCTGATCTTGTGCAGCAATTCTGGGAAAATCGGCGAATATTTGGGTAACCTGACGTAAAAACGCGATTCGGGCCCTTAGTAAATGACCAACATTGTACGCAGCCTGCAAAGCCCGATCACAGAGGGGCTGGGGTAGCCCTTCAGATTCAATTTTCAAAGTTGATCTTAGAAGGAAAGGTTAGTGTCCCTTGTTTATCATGACGGATAACGGCAGCAGTCATATCTTTACAACCACAAAATGCAATTCCATTCATTTCAACAAGGCGGAGACACACTTACATGTATGCCGGCCATACTACATCGGAAGCGGACAGTGCCACATCGTACCGCTCCTGTAGGGCGCCATGCACCCATCGCCGTGTATATACACTCACCGGCCACTTTATTAGGTACACCATGCTAGTAACGGGTTGGACCCCCTTTTGCCTTCAGAACTGCCTCAATTCTTCGTGGCATAGATTCAACAAGGTGCTGGAAGCATTCCTCAGAGATTTTGGTCCATATTGACATGATGGCATCTACACAGTCACTTATTGCTCATGCAATACTTTTTGTGTATACTTCCAGTTTTCTTTTTATTATATATATTAGTGAAATGCCAAAAACTGAGATGTTTAATGCATGCATGCTAATAGAGAATATCAGTCATAATTGTGTGCATGTAATTGTGTGCATACCAAGAAAAAAAAACCTCTTATACAATATCCATGTTTTACAGTAGAATATAAAGCTAATCTATTTTTAACATTTTCTCGCATTCCTATATCACACAGGGACCATGACAATTTCAGTGTCCTTGCTAATGGGTTAAGGAATGTCTTGTCAGTCCATTGTCTCCAACCTTGTTGCGTTAACAATATTACACCAAACCAAGTAAGCTTAATAAAGGTTTCAGCTGATGATCATCATTCTCTTCACCCTAAGGCCTCTTTCACACTGCCGTATACAGCCGCACGCTGGAGAGGGGTGAGCAGCGAGGCACGGCGCTCGGCCGTTAATAAAAGAAAAAGATAGAGCATGCTGTATTGTTTTTGGCCTGGCACCATAGGCGTCTACTGGGACTTATATCTGCACGCAAGTTTGCATCTGGATATATACTCACCGGCCACTTTATTAGGTACACCATGCTAGTAACGGGTTGGACCCCCTTTTGCCTTCAGATCTGCCTCAATTCTTCGTGGCATAAATTCAACAAGGGGCTGGAAGCATTCCTCAGAGATTTTGGTCCATATTGACATGATGGCATCTCACAGTTGCCGCAGATTTGTCGGCTGCACATCCATTATGCGAATCTCCCGTTCCACCACATCCCAAAGATGCTCTATTGGATTGAGATCTGGTGACTGTGGAGGCCATTTGAGTACAGTGAACTCATTGTCATGTTCAAGAAACCAGTCTGAGATGATTCCAGCTTTATGACATGGCGCATTATCCTGCTGAAAGTAGCCATCAGATGTTGGGTACATTGTGGTCATAAAGGGATGGACATGGTCAGCAACAATACTCAGGTAGGCTGTTGCGTTGCAACGATGCTCAATTAGTACCAAGGGGCCCAAAGAGTGCCAAGAAAATATTCCCCACACCATGACACCACCACCACCAGCCTGAACCGTTGCTGCAAGGCAGGATGGATCCATGCTTTCATGTTGTTGACGCCAAATTCTGACCCTACCATCCGAATGTCGCAGCAGAAATCGAGACTCATCAGACCAGGCAACGTTTTTCCAATCTTCTACTGTCCAATTTCGATGAGCTTGTGCAAATTGTAGCCTCAGTTTCCTGTTCTTAGCTGAAAGGAGTGGCACCCGGTGTGGTCTTCTGCTGCTGTCGCCCATCTGCCTCAAAGTTTGATGTACTGTGCATTCAGAGATGCTCTTCTGCCTACCTTGGTTGTAACGGGAGGCGATTTGAGTCACTGTTGCCTTTCTATCAGCTCGAACCAGTCTGCCCATTCTCCTCTGACCTCTGGCATCAACAATGCATTTCCGCCCACAGAACTGCCGCTCACTGGATGTTTTTTCTTTTTCGGACCATTCTCTGTAAACCCTAGAGATGGTTCTGCGTGAAAATCCCAGTAGATCAGCAGTTTCTGAAATACTCAGACCAGCCCTTCTGGCACCAACAACCATGCCACGTTCAAAGGCACTCAAATCATCTTTCTTCCCCATACTGATGCTCGGTTTGAACTGCAGGAGATTGTCTTGACCATGTCTACATGCCTAAATGCACTGAGTTGCCGCCATGTGATTGGCTGATTAGAAATTAAGTGTTAACGAGCAGTTGGACAGGTGTACCTAATAAAGTGGCCGGTGAGTGTACATCCCCACAATAGCAGTGGGAAAGGTAGCCTACATTTTCTAACATGAAATAGGGATATACAACTAACAGTATTGAAGAAATGAATGTGAAATACACGTTAATAAAATTGTGCGTTCAGAGATGCTCTTCTGCCTACCTTGGTTGTAACGGGTGGCGATTTGAGTCACTGTTGCCTTTCTATCAGCTCGAACCAGTCTGCCCATTCTCCTCTGACCTCTGGCATCAACAAGGCATTTCCGCCCACAGAACTGCCGCTCACTGGATGTTTTTTATTTTTCGGACCATTCTCTGTAAACCCTAGAGATGGTTGTGCGTGAAAATCCCAGTAGATCAGCAGTTTCTGAAATACTCAGACCAGCCCTTCTGGCACCAACAACCATGCCACGTTCAAAGGCACTCAAATCACCTTTCTTCCCCATACTGATGCTCGGTTTGAACTGCAGGAGATTGTCTTGACCATGTCTACATGCCTAAATGCACTGAGTTGCCGCCATGTGATTGGCTGATTAGAAATTAAGTGTTAACGAGCAGTTGGACAGGTGTACCTAATAAAGTGGCCGGTGAGTGTACATCCCCCATACGTTCGTGTGAATGTAGCCTCACACTGTATGACAATACACAGACTATGCGTGCGCATGCGCACCTATCTTTGTGTCGCAAGACACACAAGCTGGAGACATTCATGGACTAGTTGCACACAGTGCTTATTACTAGAGATGAGCGAGCACTAAAATGCTCAGGTGCTCGTTATTCGAGACAAACTTTTCCCAATGCTCGAGTGCTCGTCTCGAATAACGAGCCCCATTGAAGTCAATGGGAGACTCGAGCATTTTTTAAGGGGACCAAGGGTCTGCACAGGGAAGCTTGGCCAAACACCTGGAAACCTCAGAAAATGATGGAAACACCACGGAAATGGACAGGAAACAGCAGGGGCAGGATTTTGTGCTGTGCCTGATGACTTTTAGTTTTGAAAAAAAAAAAAAAAAGAAAAGAAAAAGCAGACTGTGCCTAATTCAATCAAACCCCTAATAAATTGTCCCACTTAGGTGTTTGAGATGGATATGTGTGTCACTAAGAGCTAAATATAACGTTCGCAACTCTCCCTGCAAATTCCTCACAATATGGTACTAGCTGCACTACTAGTGCCAGCAAGGCCAGCCACAAACAAATCAACAAATGGAGCTGGCGGTCCACTGCCAGGCGAGCTTTCGCCTGTCCAAGCCACTGTCTCTCGGCTCCTCCCCACCCAAAATGGGCCTGGGGGCCAGAAGCGTTTACTTTGAAAAAATAAAAGACTGCGACCGGTGGAAAACCTGGGCATTGGAAAAGAGCTCAGCAGCAACCGGACAAGTGGTTTGTGACTGTGGGAAGGGTCCAGAAAACAGTTCCTCAGAGTATGCCGGTTCAAATGCCAAATATTGGTGGGAGGGGGCAGACTGGGGGGAAGGAGGCTGTTGTGGAGGAGCTGGAGGAGTGCTGATTTCGGTGACATGGGTGGACTGCGTGGAAGACTGACTGGTGGACAAATGGCTAGAAGCATTGTCCGCAATCCACAACATCACCTGTTCGCATTGTTCTGGCCTCAACAGTGCTCTACCACGAGTCCCAGTAACTTGAGACATGAACCTAGGGAGTGTAGCTCTGCGGTGTTCCCCTGCTCCCTCATCAGCAGGTGGTGTCTCACCCCGCCCAGGACCACGGCCTCTGACCCCTGCAGTAGTTGTACGCCCAGGTCCACGCCCTCATCCTCTACCCCTAGCCCTCGGGTTCAACATTTTCAAAATTAAATTGTAAACTGTAAATTCTTTTGGATATTTTTGTGTTTTTTTTTGTTTTATTTGTGATTTTTTGTGTTTTTTTTTTTTACAAAACGATGCTATCCTATTAGGTTTCTAACCTACACTGACAGCACACAACTGGATTTTGTAGGCCTAAGAAAGTTGGTTGGGTTCTTGTATGCCTAGTTTCTAACAGCACACAAGAACTGTATTTTAAGTCACTTTAATTTTTGAAAAAAAAAAAAAAAAACGTCAGACTGTGCCTAATTCAATCAAACCCCTAATAAATTGTCCCACTTAGGTGTTTGAGATGGATATGTGTGTCACTAAGAGCTAAATATAACGTTCCCAAGTCTCCCTGCAAATTCCTCACAAATGGTACTAGCTGCACTACTAGTGCCAGCAAGCCCAGCCACAAGCAAATCAACAAAATATATATATATATATAACGCTATTGTAACCCTAAGAAAGCCGGTTGGGTTCTTGTATGCCTAGTTTCTAACCTACACTGACAGCACACAACTGGATTTTAAGTCACTTTAAGTTTTGAAAAAAAAAATAAAAATCAGCAGACTCTGCCTAATTGAAATTAAACCCCTAATAAATTGTCCCACTTTGGTGTTTGAGGTGGATATGTGTGTCACTAAGAGCTGAATATAACGTTCGCAAGTCTCCCTGCAAATTCGTCACAATATGGTTCTAGCTGCACTACTAATGCCAGCAAGCCCAGCCACAAGCAAAAAAAAATAAAATAAAATATATAACGCTATTCTAGCCCTAAGAAGGGCTGTTGGGTTCTTGTAGAATCACTCCTGCCTAACACTATTCTAATAGAACACCCTAACGCTTTCCCTGACCAGCAGCGGCTCTCTCCCTAGCGGCATCCAGACACAGAATGATCCGAGCAGCGCGGGCAGCGGCTAGTCTATCCCAGGGTTACCTGATCTGGCCAGCCAACCACTGCTATCGACGTGTAAGGGTACCACGTCATGCTGGGTGGAGTGCAGAGTCTCCTGGCTTGTGATTGGCTCTGTTTCTGGCCGCCAAAAAGCAAAACTGCGGGAGATGCCATTTTCTTAAGCTGGCGAAGTATTCATCCGAGCATCGAGCAGTTACGAGTACGCTAATGCTTGAAAGAGCATCAAGCTCGGACGAGTGTGTTCGCTCATCACTAAATGGAACATTTCCACCTAGAGGGAATAGCAAAAAGTGCAGGACAAAATGGAGCAGATTTATCAAGCAGTCTGAAAGTCAGAATATTTCTAGTTGCCCATGGAAACCAATCACAGCTCCCCTTTAAAATATTCATGAGCACTGGTAAAATGAAAGCTGAGCTGTGATTGGTTGCCATGGGCAACTGGAAATATTCTGACTTTCAGACTGATTGATAAATCTGCCCCAATGTGAACACATGCAGGCACAAAGTGATAGAAAACTACTGTGTATAGGTGACTATGAAGTGGCAGTGTGAGAAAGTGCCAGTGCTAAGTGCAGTGAAAAAAAATATATATATACACATATATATTTATATACTTATCCTCCAATAGAATGTGAAAATGCTGCATAAGGTGAATAAACTTGAACCTTGAGTTGCTGAGCAGCAAAGAAAACCTATACGACAGCAAAATTTGTGCAAAAAAAAAAAGCATAAAACACCAAAATGCAATAATAAATATTTCTGCAAAAGTGACTGGAGATGCATAATCATTTTTGGATATTGCGTCAAGCACAAATAATAAAATGCCACCCCTTCCTTCGCACAAGGAATGGGTGACAGCTAAATGGGCTACACAACCAGCTCAACTGAAGAGATTACAAACTAATACCAGTGAAAATGACTGTGCCCGGCACGATTGTAAAGAGCTCAAGCGATAAGACGTCGACTACAATATGCATACACTCCAATCACAATTAATATGTGTGGATAGAAATGACCAACAAATGTCATAATTATATGGTGATAAACAACATTACGCACATAAAGACGTTGGGATGCTTGTGTATTGGCTAGTCTTCACAAGGCGTGCCCCTACTGATAAGGCCTGCCGCAAACCAAAATAACTCGACATTTTAAAATTTAAAAAGATAAAAACTGGAAGAAAATGATGGAGTTGTGAGTGTACACGATACCCTACAAGTACGAAGCAAATGACAACTTTTCATTCAGGCCAAGGGTGCCCCAGTCTGAAGTTTCACAATTTGTTTCAATGTGTTCTAATTTCCTGAAAGTGATGCCACCGCGTGAGTCCAGAAGCATTTTGTCGATGCCACACACCCGAACATCCTGCCACCTGTCGTCATGAAACTCATGAAAGTGTCTCGGTACATTTTTCAATTTAGAAAATGCCTCATGATCATTTGGTTTGATCTTTGAGGAGGTCCCTAATTCCTGAATTCTCTGGTAGTCAT
This sequence comes from Engystomops pustulosus, assembly GCA_019512145.1. Taxonomy (NCBI): domain Eukaryota; kingdom Metazoa; phylum Chordata; class Amphibia; order Anura; family Leptodactylidae; genus Engystomops; species Engystomops pustulosus. The sequence continues at coordinate 16,438 of WNYA01001966.1, read as the reverse complement.
TCCAATGTAGCTCAATTGGCACGGGCATGATGGTTGCGCACCGCACCAGATGTGCTGCAATTGATAAAATGGACAATTTGAAATTACTTTTCCCCACAGGAGTCGGAAAAAGAGTCCGTCTTTGTCATTACTATGCAGACAGAACAGTGCACACAAGGAAAAGACCCCCATTCAGGGCCTTTTGACCCAATAATGTAAGGTTTTGAGTAAAGAAGAGTTTGATGGCTTTTTACAAACATATCTCCAATTGATTTGCTCTTCTTAGCTGCCAATTGTGGGCGAGGTGATAAGTGGGTGTTCAGATCTGGGTCAGAAAGAAGTATCAGCCAAAACTGCTTCATAATCCCCTCAACCCTCCTCCATTGCCAATTGTAAGGCGTGATCAACCTTACCTGATTTTCATTGGGTCGTTGAGGTCTAGACTGGAGAAGATGATTCCGATTCTCCTTTTCCGCGCGTCTGTATGCTCCCTTAATGTCCCCAGTGGAATATCATCTCTGATTAAATCGTTGCTTGAGGATACACACTTCGTCTCCAAAAAATTGTTCCGTGTCACAGATGCGACGGGCTCGTAAAAATTCCCCTCCTTGGATCTGTAGTGCGCCCAATTCATAACAGCGCATCCGCAAGTAAGGTAAATTCTCCATCTACAACAGGACTGATAACTACACGGAGATGGTGATAAAACTTCTGCCTTCCCTCCATTTATGGTGCGGTGAACCCCACATGCGCATGAAAGGAATTTTCACCAATACTGTAAGTAGAGCTTAAGCCACGTTATTACCTCCCAGGACGTCAGGGGGGAGTAACACGTGAAGAATGTCACTATCCTTGTATAAGTTACACACTACCTGCATAGAAACGCTGACCATATGATATATGCAGAGCAAGCAGCAAACTAACAGGACACTGTTCACATGAAGGGAAATCTTTGGTGGACTTTAGGACAACTTATTTTATTACTTTATACATTTTTGTAGAGATGACTCTTCTAAGTTCTTGGGCCCCGCACTATATTATTACATGTACCATATGTGTATATGCTGCTAATCAGATGTTTACATGTTATATTGTAGGACTTTGCTATAACTGTGGTTTTTACTCTATTAAATAGTTATAAAATTGAGGAAACATCTTGATTGGGATAAGAGTGATTGGTGCACACTGCAATTTTTGTATTTTTTATCACATTTGTAGACATCCCACTGTACCCGGGATAGCCGTTCTTTGCACACCTGCTAATATCCCTTAACTCCCCAGGCAGCTCCTCCTCTGTCTTCATGTGCACGAGTTTCGGGGAAAGGTCCCCAACAGACTTGTGCGCACGGCCCGGCAAGGGCACAATACTGATGTCAGCAATAGAATGGTAAGTGCTCCATTTATATTTTTTAATGTGCTGGCCGTACAGGGGGCTGACAGGCTATCCACTACATGAGGCTGGCTGGATGACAGGCTGTCTACTAGAAAAAGGTCTATCTTTTTGTCCTAATTCTAAGCCTGATGACTTTGAATTATTTTTAGACTTGAACCAATATGTTAGAAAACTAACTCTCAAGAGATTCTTTTTTAAAAAAGAAAAAGAGAATACATCAAAAAACCTGCAAGAAAAGGACACCCAAGAGTCAAGCACTATTAAAAATATTAAAAATAAATCCAGATTTTATCCGGTTAAAGAACAAAGTCACAACCTTCCACCAATTAGTCCTCAAAGACTTCAATATGCTCACAAGTTCCCACTGTAAAACTATGCAAAATGCGGCCAAAAATAGAGTGAGAAAAAATCTCACAAAAAAAGAAAGAACAGCATTGAAACAACTCCAGAAGAACGAAAACCTGGTCATACGCGGAGCTGATAAGGGAGGTAGTATCGTTAGCCTCACGTTTACCGCATACCACCAAGAAGCCCTTCGTATCCTAAGCGATACAAAATACTACAGAAAGATCACCATCCGTGATCCCACCCCAGATATACAAAAGAAGATTAAATGCTTTTTAGATATATCGCATGAGAAAGGTGTAATCACTAAAGACGAAAAATCCTTTCTACACATCCCTTCCCATCCACAGCATATTTCTATTTTTTACCTAAAATTCACAAAGATGAGAAAAAACCCCCAGGGAGGCCGATCATCTCTGGAATCGGATCTTTTACCAGCAACATCTCACACTACCTTGATCTGCATCTTCAAAGATATGTCACTGATCTTCCCAGCTACCTTAAAGATTCAGACCAATTAATCGGGCAATTATATGAAACAACCTGGAATGACAATATCATCTTCATCACTATGGATGTCAGTGCTCTATATTCCAACATTAACCATGATAAAGGTATCAAATGTGTTAAATCTTTCCTAGACAGAGACCATCAGCTGCCTGAAGATAAGAAAACCTTCCTATTGGATTGTCTCAGGCTTGTCTTAGAGAATAACTATTTTACATACGGTAAAGATCTATACCATCAAGAATTAGAAACGGCGATGGGCACACGAGTAGCACCCACATACGCTAATCTCTTTATGGGAGCCTTTGAAGAAGCACTCATTTTGAACACCAACAATCCTTTTGCCTCCCATATTATCAAATATAAAAGATACATAGATGATCTGTTCTTCCTGTGGTCCGGACCTAAGGAAAGGATAGTAGAATTCTTTGACTAAATGAACCAGAACGATTGGGGTATTTCTTTCACCCTTGAAACTAATGAAAAGAACATAGTCTTTTTAGGCCTTGAAGTATACCATGAAGACCAGACTTTCAAAACAAAAACACACTTCAAGAAAGTTGACTCGAATAACTATCTAGAATATAAATGTGCTTTACTCACAGTATAAAAGAATTAGAAAGAATTGCACAAATGCAGCTTCCTTTGAAGAACAAGCCAAGATCCTTCAGAAACGCTTCAAAGTAAAAGGGTACCCGCAGAATCTTTTAAGAAGTGCATATCAGAAAACTAAACCCTTAAAACAAATCGAGTGCATATACAAAAACAGACCCACAATAATAAAAAATAATACTTCCCCGTATGAAACCAATTTTATCACAAAATACAATGACAATTTCAGTGAAATTCGTAGCATCATGCAAAAGCATTGGCATATTTTGAAGAATGATTCCTTTTTGAAAGAACACCTCCCAGAACATCCCAAGATAATCAATAGGAAAGCAGCCATGATCAGGAACATCCTAGCCCCTAGTATTGTGAGGCAACATAAAGAAAAAATCCCAGATGCTTATGTTGCGCATCCATAAAAATAGGCTCAACCTTCACATGTACCAACACCCAAGAAAATTTTACCATGTCTTGTCAAAGTAAATATATAATTTATTTAATAGAATGCAAAATATGTAACCTGCAATATGTAGGCCGAACAGTTCAATCTCTACGCAGTCGTTTGGGTGAGCACCAGCCTGTTTTTCCTTTTTTCTTATGAACATTTGCTCTGGTGTTTTTTGTGCTTATTGTGCTCTCTACATATACATATTTCTACATTTTGTATTCAACAACATAGAATCTCCAAATTTTTACACACAATGGAGAACATAAATAGCACCAGCACCACTATGGAGGACGGGAATTTTTGAAATCCTATCTAACTGAACAAGGCTTTACATTTTTTTTTTCTCACAGACACCAATATGGAATCCGAAGGGTCAATCCATACCCTAACAAAAGACCTGGATAAAGTGCTGACCAATCATCTAAAATTATGGTGGGATTCAACCACCTTACAAAATTAGCTAAATAAAAAGTGATACCTCGAGGTTTGCGCATTAGGAAATATCCCATGGGAAAACTTTCATGGACTCTGGGAACAATGGATTTACAGAATGTTCTCTGACACTCATGGCACTTATAATTAATGAGAAGAAAATTTCACTTACAGAATTCCAGAAATAACCATAACTACCACCATCAACTACAAAGACATCATCTCCAAAACACAAAATTATTTAGAAAGATTGGAAATTGAAATTATGAATACTAAAAAAAGGAAGTGTAGTTGTGATTTCATCTTCAAGAACTAGAGGACGCAAACACGGCCCTACAAATCATGTCACTTTCTCCTCGTCTGAATGTGACTCGGACATCAATTCAGCGCCTAGATGTTCCAATACTGAAATCAGCTCACAAGGAAACACCAACATGTCAAAAAACGATGTACCCACCACCAACTTAAAAATACAGCAAAAAACACAATGTCACACAAATGGCAGCAACAATCTGCATGTCACCAGACAGACGAACAAGAAGTGAACATCAACAGCTCCTTCAACAGCGTGAAAAATCTATCAGCTACCATCATGGATAACCATAATATTCGGAAGGCCTGGGTTTTGAACCCACCAAAAATTTGGATCTATTAAAACGCTTTGTGATTTGAACAAATTTGTGAGATTGCTCAAAGTACAAATAACATTTCATACACACAAACTATTATTTTGAGGAGCAACTGAATCCTAACAAACACAAAGTTTAACAAATGAATTAAATGAGTTTTACAAGAAAACACGGAAACCCATCCAACACTTACTGCTGAAGTACATAACACCTCTAATACAAAGAAAAAACCCTACTTTCTACACGACTGATTCAAGAACTCCTGAGATGGATACCTATCAACAGATGGTGAAGAGACCTCAAGAACCTGAAAGCAAGAATTAGTCCAATGAATAACCCAGTACCCAACCTCACTCACAAGGAAACTCAAGCTCTAACCTGGTTAAAATAAAATGCCAATATTATCATCTGCCCTTCGGACAAGGGTGGCTCGGTGGTGGTCTTGGACAGAGAATTATACTATACCGAAGCAATGAAGATGTTGAGTAATCGAGAAACTTATTTTGAAATACACAAAGACCCAACAGATCCGATAACTAAGAAATTACAGAAACTGGCTGAAGAAGGCGTCTGTCTGGGGATTTTTGACCAAACTACTGCTGATTTCTTGATTTTCTCTGACCCTGTTTGGCCCAATTTATATCTTTTACCCAAAACTCATTAGGACACACAATTTAATATGAAAAAAGGTGCAATGGTTAAAGGTTACAAAAATGGTTAAATAAACAGACATGGATAAAAGATAAAACTGTAAAATAAAAAGGGATAAAATAAAGAAAACACAGACCTCTTACGAATGTGATTGGCATAGAGATCCCCGGAGGAGAAACGATGAAAGACCATGGACAGCTCTACTAAACCTTATTGCATCTCCTAACGATGAATTGAATGCTGTCATGTTGTTTTTGACTTACCACCCAATGGCTACACCTGAATTAAGATGAAAAGTTGTGGACTTATTATGATCCTAATTATGTCATATCTTCATCCATGGGTCTCCTGAGAAGATGATCTGCCCAGCACATTTCCCAACATGAATGAACAAATCCAACAATATCAAACACCATTATAAAGTGTTGGCCCAATGTGATAGCCATTTTCTTGTCTTCCCAACTCTAAAATTCTAAAACTCTTGGTGCTCGACACTCCAGGACTGTCATAAGAGGGTGATCACAGATTTGTTGACCAGAAATTGAAATATTTGATTTATGACCAGGTTTTCTTTAAAGTATTATTTTGCCATTTTCTTAGGCAGCTTGTCAGACACCAGGAGTAGTGGATCCACAGGACTACCACGGATCATGATGTAAGCCAGGTCGGGACAGGTGGGAGGTCAGGACAGGCAGCACAGGATCAGAGTCGGGGACGAAGCAGAAGGTAAGGGCAGGCAACAAAGGAATGTAGTCAGGAACGGAATCGGGGTCACAATGGGAATTCAGAACATGAGCACAGGTCATGAGGAACAAAGCTTTCTCAAAATCACAAGGCACAAAGATCTGGTGGGGTGTGCAGGGAGAGGCAGGGTGAGAAGGGATTCTGGGAATGGCCAGCACCAATCATTGGTGCGCTGGCTCTTTAAATCTTTGGGAGCCAGCGTGTGCGCACCTAAGGAGACCGGGTAGCGAGCGTACCACCTCCGGGACGGATAAGTGAAGCTGCGGAGCCGCTGGAGTGCATGGAGGGTCACGGGTATTTGTTTGCATGAAAATGAGCTATTACACAGCTCTGTACATGTTACATAATATGGTAACTACCCTTCCCCCTGGTGTTCTGGAGCTGGAATTGCCTTCTGCTGCTAAAACACCATTTCCAGCATATATAAAGTATAGCACCCCATAGCTGGTACATCACTTCTGTGTCACTTATGAGGTGGTGTGAGCAAAATGAGCTCCATCTCTGATGTAATGTGGATCCAAATAATCGTGTATAACGAGCTGCATCTTATAGTCCGAAAAATACAGTAAGTGTCAGTCTTGTTATACACTGAATATTTTTTATTAATAAATCATTCTGGCTAACATTACTAACTTATATTCTGACCAATTTTTTAGTACCAGATGAAGCAGTAACACGGCCGCCTGTAGTGTCCAATCAGAGGTCGGGCCTTCACTTCCTTCAATTCTCTAACATTGATGAATGTGACCGCAGCCATCAGCGATGTAATAAAACACGTCCTGAGAACATTGTACTAATATTATACATCACTGAGGCTCATACTCTGCAGTCATTCTCTTCTTCTCCCCAGCAGATCAGTTTTTCTATTGTTTTCAGATCTAAATAAAATGATGAAACATTTTGGGAAAAACACACAACCTAAGAGTCCAGCACTGGAAGCCGACCGAGCATCAAGCTCGGACGAGCATGTTCGCTCATCTCTAATCAGCAACTTTTGTTTGTGGGAAAACCCCTTTAAGTTAAGATGACATCATAGGGCAGCATTTAAAGGGTACGCACCTGCGATCATGCTAGTGCAACACCCTCGCCGATGCAAGGCAGAGGAGTGGTTGCGAATATGTCCCACCATGTAGCTTGCAGCCTGTGTAGGGTCTAGTCAGCCCCACAGCATGTCACTACATCACACTACATAGTCCTACTAGGACACAGGCGAACATTGCAGTGGTAGATCCTGCCTGGTAAGGCAGGAGTTAAGTGTTTTGTCTGATGTAATATGTGTCAGCCAATCACATGTGTTACACACTGTTTCTGTGAGCTGAGAGGTAATTGGAGGAGTAGCCACCAGCTGACCAGTGGGAGTAACAAAACCCTGGACAGGAAACTTCTAGAAGTTAGTTAGCAGAAGAAGAGAACACTTCTAGAGAGCAGTCAGACCTAGGAGTCTGCAGAAGTAGACTGGAGTTACTCCAGTACAGACTCTGTACAGCTAGCATACCAGACCAGAGCAGGAAGAGCCTAGCCCCTGCCTGAAGAGTGGAACTAATAGCTAGTATAGTGAGGAAAGGGCTTTCATCCTACCTTTAAGGGTGATACCTGAAGCAACCCAGGACAAGCTGAAGCATCCTTCCAGGACACAGCTACCTCCCAGCCTGCCCTCTGCATCCAGGCTGGCGATCTACATCCTGTGGCTCCCTCCAACTGCATCTCAGCACTCCACTATTCTGTTAAAGGCACGTTGCTGCGGTTCCTGTCGGTTCCAATAAAGAACTGTAAGTTGTTTTTTGTTCATCCTCTGCCTCCATCTGGTCCCTGCTACTACGGCTGCCATCATCACAGGCACCCTGTCCACTACACAGAGACTTATACTCTAGACACCAAAGGGTTGTCCCAGGGAGATCCGCTATAGCAGCCTCTCCCTCATCATTTCTTGCCAACACCACCCTGATGGAGACCTGCCAGGCTGTAGGACAGCCCTCCGGTTCCCCCATACCAAGCACCATGACACTAGCGTGCCTAGGCCGCAACCGCCAGCCACTCAGGTACTGCGGGCCCCTGCTGACTCCAGGCCCTGAGAAAAGGCTAGGCCCCGGTGGGGGATGTTGCACTAGCACCAATGGAAAATGTTGGCGGTGGGTTTTGAAGAGGCCTCAGCCTGTGCGTTCTCTTCAAAAGCCACTGGTAACATTTGCAATTGGTGATGGCACCAATCACACATGTTTACCCTTTAAATGCTGTCGCCTACATTCAAATACTGCCATTTTCCATATGACGACACAGGGAGCCATGATTCTGAGGAAAATGGCAGAGCACATTATATGGTGTTGCTGGTGGGTGATTGCTGCACCCATGATAGCCTGGAGTCTGTACGAGTCTCCAATATTTTCATTCTCAGTAGGCACTTCACCATAAACTGAAATACTGTAGTATTGTGGTATGAGCGAAAAAAGGCAGTCTAGTTAGGTTCAAAGTTCGGCTAAACTTGGCGAACCCCTACCGTAAAAAGTCCACTTATCACTATTCATTAGTCCTAAATAAATTTTCATTTGCCATAAATGGATAGACAAGTTACACTTTTCTCATACACAGCAATATAGTGTTGAAGAATAGAAAAAGAATAAGATAAAGATAAGAATAAGATAAATTATACAGAAGATATACAACTGTCTATGAGTCCAGTACAATAATATCATATCTATTTAAAGTTTCTAACATAATATATTTTTAAATACATAAAGTGCTAATCCCTTATAAATGGTTAGTAATTCACTGATGTCAAAGAAAATACAGCAGAGGGGAATTTAAAATTCCTACCACTACCTCTCCACCTAATAGTTTGAGGTATCTGTTTTTTAACCTCAGGCTTTTTTGTATTTCTATTTTTCTCTTCCTGTATTCCAAATGAGAAAATTGTTTGATTTTTTTCCTTTTACAGAGCTGTATGAGGGCTTTTTATCTGCAATACATATTCTATGTCCTAGTGATACCACTTAAAATTCTTTGCAATATATTTCATAGCTGACAAAAAATTCTAAACGTAGAGAAATTGACATAGAAAACCAGGTGTGCCATTCTTTTGTGTTCAAGGCTTACCCTGTGCAGTCTTTGTTTTCTGACATTGGTTATTTTTTACACTTTGAATGGAGCTTTGTAATTTTTTAATTTTCTAACCAATTTTTTGCGTGCCAAAAATGACAAAAGAGCGCAGATTTAGGTATTTGGACATTTTTTTCCGTTTTTCCACTGACCATTTAGGTTATGTACTTTGATAGATTTGCCCTTCTAGGACGTAGGAATACCTAAAGTGTTTATGATTTTATTTTTGTTTACATGTATGTACATTCAAGGGAAAGGAGGTACATTGAGTTTTTTTCAGGCCCCTTGGGTATTAGAACCCTAGTAGGTCTGATTGTTCATACACACCTGCCCAGTATGAAGAGGGCTCCACTTTTGAGACTTCTCCATACCATCTTTTGGCAACATCTTATGTGTGGTTAAGGGGTTTTAAAGTTTTTATTCTGATTAATGACATTTTTTTTAGATGTTTGGCAAATGAGAACCAATATGGAAAAAAAAATATAAGTAAAAATGGCAAAAAAATTAACTTTTGCATGACAAGTAAATTGTATATAGAATGACAGGAGTTACCTCATAAGAATTTGCTGCAGAAAATGTGCCAAAGCAGAAATTTGTTATTTATCACTGGTGTAAGAATGCTACGATGATGCTACTATGATAAGAAAAGAAATGGTAGGAATCAAAATTGCTAAAGAAAATATGTCAGACTCTAAAACTCAGTGCAGTAATAAAAAAATGTCTACTTCTGCAACTTTGCTCTGCAGAAACTACACCAAACCCTTGCATATATATATATATATATATATAGCAGTTAACCTCAGCTGTATAACTGTATGTACATGTACAAGAGAAGCCTGGATGCGTTTCTGGACAGCATAAATATCATGGGCTAAATGCCCTCAATACTCAACAAACTGAAACAACTTTGGAAAGAAGAGTGGGCCAAAATTTCCTGTGTTTCCTCACATAGATTTTTAACTTCAGCTTAGTTTTTGTTAACAAAAATTAATAAATAGAAATAAATATGTTACCTGAAGGAGTAGTGTGTTCTTTGTACTGTGACAAACTGTGTCCGAGATCAACTCTTGAAAGCAGCAATTTAAAATAAGTGATTAACTGCACAATTTGTAGAAAGAAATTACAAGAAGACACCCGTTTCAGTTATTTGCGTATTGACCAAAGGAGAGAAGGAAAACAGTTAGAAAGGGAAACTAAAATACTTTTTTTTTCAGCCATGAAAAATGAATTTTTTATCCCGTCAGGCTAATTTACATGAAGTATAAAGTATTTTTTTCCAGCAATCACCTGGCAATCATCTTTTACAAAAGTATGTCCACAGTCAGATTTTTAACCTGTACCAAGCACTGGAGGTGATTTAAAATGAATAGATTGAGGTGGTAAGTTCCCTTTATTTATATCATTGATAAACATACATAAAGCAATTTATAATATTCTGCAAACATATCATACTGGAATTACAATGCATTTGTACAGCTCAACCTGTAAGGCAAGGAACTCTCGGAGGGCCTCTTAAAGCTTCTGCATATAATATGAGACCAGGGTCACTATGTGTTCAGGCTAATTAAGCAACTGGAGAGCACTGGCTTATTGCTGACAGTGTAATGACTGCACGGTTTTGTGGCTAACTAACATGAAATACTACATCTTTATGTCTGCTTTCATTTACCTAGACAAAAAATGTGACAGGGACGCCCTAATAAGGGCATTCTGAGGGTTCCAAGCGATAGACTGATTTACCTATTAAACACTGATGTCAAGTGTTGGGACATCAATGTTTAATATTTGGATGTCAAGTATAGAAATAATGCCAATGAAATGACTGGAAATAAGGTCTCTCCATTGCTTTATGATGTGCCTTTTGTGTTTGGTAAATGGTTATTGATAAAGCTTGTAATAGATTTTTATAAAATGGTCCAAAGTAACTAAAATAACACAACATTTGTGTAGGGGTTTCCTTAACTTTTTATTTTATTTATCTAATGTATAAAGCTGAGTGTATGTATGTGTGTGCATGTTTGTATGTCCCCTAAAGGAATCTGCCCCAATCACCAATTTGCTCCCTATGATACAGGGAATGTCATAGACTAGGTTTTGAGTCAAAAATTTCACCCTGCACTTTTCAAAATACACCTATTAACCACCACATGCAAAAGCCATTGTCTTCGGGCTACTGTGGCAGGTAGCAACCAATCACAGCCCAGATTTTATTTTGCCATAAGGCATTCATAAGAGCTCTGAGCTTTGATTGGTTACTATAGGCAATCAGTATAAGACAGCTTATGTGTGGGGTTATGTGTGTGTCTCTTTCTTTTTAAAGAAAGAAAGAGACAGACTGACTGAAAGAGAGATAGAGAGAGACAGGCAGAGGGGGTGACAGAAAGAGACCGAAGACAGTCAGACAGACAGAGAAAGACAGAGAGTTAGATAGAAAAAGAGACAGACAGAGAGCAACACAGAGACAGACAGAGTGAGACCAAAAAACAGACAGAGACAGACAGACTAAGAGACAGAAAGAGAGAGACAAACAAAAACAGAGAGAGAGACAAACTAACAGAAAGATAGAGAGAGAGAGAGAAAGAGAGACATTGAGAGACCGACAGACAGTGAAAGAGAGATAGACAGACAGAGATAGACAGACAGCCAGACAGGATGAGAGATAGACAGAGATAGAGAAAAAGACAGACAGAAAGATAGATAGATATAGAAAATATTTTTTTGTTAACCCATTCTTTTTTGTTACAGTTAAGAGCAGTTATTTACTGTCCTGGGAAATGGCGGAGGCTACAGCTTGTTTGTATATAAAACAAATCAGTTTAGTAAAATATCAGTAAAATCGGCAGATATGCACTATACATAACTGGTAAAATTATAGACTATAGTTACATTTAATTTTAAAAAATCTGTGGTTCTGTTAAAATACTTAACGACAATGGGCATGTAGCATCTTTGGATTCTTCCAGAACTCACACTGTCTGGATACCTGGAAACTGGTCCAATATACTTCTGAACTGGGACATAAAATTTGCCTACTATGTCAATTGTGCTTGCTATAAAGTTCAAACTTGTTTACATTTATCTTTACTCTATATATTTTGGATTCTTTGACCCTTTGCCTTTTTCTGATCATTGTTTTTTCCAATCGATTCTGTACTGCATTGTCCTCTTGGTTCTGTCCGTTATTTGTTTACTTCTCTTCTATGTTTGTATTGTCCATACTTTGTCTCCATGTTGGCACTTTTCAACCAGTTGTAACCTACTGCTTAGGGTATGTTGAGCAATTAGGTAGATACAGCTGGGAAGGGGGGTTAGCCTTAGGTTTCACTATCTTTGTCTGTCCTTCCAATCCATCCTAGTTGTTAACTCACTGTATCAGAGCAAGAGTATCAAAGAGTCTACATTAAAAACCATTAAAAAATATCAAAAACAATAGAATTTATAACAGATCTGCTAGATTTATGTTATTATCTTTACTTACTTTTTATAACAAAAGAAAATAATAAGTTTGTTTAAGTGTATTTTAATATTGCAATAGATTTCTGTTTATGGTCATTTTTAAGTCCTTCAAAAATCCTTTGTTTGAACCTTCAATTCACAACTTATCATTTGTCCATCGCACATGTGCAATATGATATAAGATATCTTTGCCATACGACTTCCATACCTTGTACATGGCTGCTTTTATTCTCTGCTACTTTTACAGTCTTTTTGGAAACTTTTATGGAAACTTTCTATAGGAACTTAATTTCTTCTGTCCTTCTTATTCAAAGATTTAACATAATTTGTCAGGACAAGATCCTATTAGAAATAATGTTAAGGCTCAGTTTATACCTGCATCAGGGTTTTCTGTTACACTTAATTTTTTATTAGAGCATTATGGAAACTAAAAACAGAAGGTAAATGAAGATCTTCTGTAGTGTTGAGCATGGGTGCTGAACTTTGAATTCTGTTAACAAAGCTGCTGGTAGCATTTAAGTACTTGTGGACGTCATCAGGGAGTAAGTATCCTCTCCAAAATGGTGGCGGTAGCGTAGTCGGCAAGTAATTGCTAGCGCACATGCACCGCACTGATTCACAGAGATAAGAACCACATGAACCTGAATATAATTTTTAAGTTCGCATTTGGCTGAACTCTGCCAAACCCAAACTTTGCTCCTCACCAGTGTTCTGTCTACCTTTTGTTTCCTAAGAGAGTGCTATTTTTCCCACCATTAATAACAGAATATGTAGTAATAGTTCCTATTCAAATATTCACAATGCATATTGAAATATTACTTATTTGTTGTTCTGTTTGATACATTGAAAAGTGCTACTTCATGTGCAATGAAACTGTCAATATACTTTTCTCAAAATACATCTACTACCAAGATAAAGGATTGGAAACAAAGCACACTTACATGCTGGTATGTACCCTCCTCTGGCAGGATCTGCTCTTCTTTTAGCTTCTTATGCCCTTGTTTAAAAACAAGTTTTAAAAATTAAGCAAATTAACCTGAGCGGCTCTAGGCTTAATTGACTGCTATAGGGCCCTTAGGCTCAAAAGAGTAGTCCCTGCAAGAGGGGGTACACACCAGCATGTAAGTGTGCTTGGTTTACAATTCTTGATCATGGTGGTAGATGTCCTTTAAATGGACAGGTGAATACAAGAAACTTATACTGTATAATATATATTATATATTTTAACTGAGAAAAGTGATTCTTTCTGCATTTTCTACTTGCTCTCTCTAAGGGGTTGGTCATTTTTTACATAAGTTACAGATGTTCCTTTACTTTCTTATTTATAAGTATTTATCAAGGGATTCAGAAGTCCTGCTACTTACTTCTATACTGTGTGCAGACTCTCCATGCTTCTTTGTTTACATGTCTGAGCTCTGCTGAATAGGAGGAGCTGCAGAAGGAGATTATGACTAATCCTGCTATCTCCACTCTTCATGTGTCCGTGAGGATGGACAGTGAAAAGAGAGACACAGTAGGAAATGCCATGAGGATGGTCTAGAGCAGCAGAAAGAGAGAGAAATCTGTGTATATATGCAGAGGGCAGCATGGTAAGAACAGGGAAAGGCTGAAGCCTTATTAATAAGCGGCCAATTCCTTTAAATCACTGCTGATTTACTTATTCCTAGCTAAATAAACAGAAGCTCAAAGACAAAGAAATTGGGGCAGATTTATCAAGCAGTCTGAAAGTCAGAATATTTCCAGTTGCCCATGGCAACCAATCACAGCTCAGCTTTCATTTCACCAGTGCTCATGAATATTTTAAAGGGGAGCTGTGATTGGTTGCCATGGGCAATTGGAAATATTCTGACTTTCAGACTGCTTGATAAATCTGCCCCATTGTATATGGAAGGGAGAGTGGAGGAAAGAGTAATGGGAGGAGGTCTCCACCCAGCAGGTTAGCAAAGACTGCATAGTATGGATGCAGACTAAAGGAGAAAAGCTGCTGGAAAGTAAATATAATAAGCCACCCAATTATCATTATTACCCGGCAAACAGCTGATCGGGGGGTACTACCCACACCAATCTTTTATTAATAACCTAACAGGTCACCAATATTTCAGTTGGAAACTGTCCACCATCCATCCATCCTACTATATAAAAGCACACAAGTGCAGCCACCTGCTTATGCTGTTGCAGTTTCCCTGTAACAGTTGTGTTAAAATGTTTCATGTTCAGCGATTTGTGAAAACGATGAAGGAGTAAACACATCTGTACTGATTTATTTCCTAGATCTCCGGGAGGAAAAGAGAATCTTCTCACAAGCCAGAGACACCAAGAATCCTATTGAGACACCATTCACTTGTCAGAAGACTTCACTAATGAAAATAAACAGATGTGAGCTGGATGGGAAAGAATTGCAAGTCACCGCCACAGGCTCATCTCAGGCACAAACACCTGCATAGGACAGTCTTAAGGACTGCACTTGGGACCGACTTTCTGTTCAATGTATTACTTTTAGAGGCTTGTCACATTTTGCTGCCCACTTCCATTGTATATAAAACACACCTCTCCCTAAGTGTTATCATTGGACGCCAGCCGTTATTTTTTCGATCAGTTTTCCTGGTGTACATATTGAATTACTAGACTTTTTAGTTGATATCTGCTCAACAAGTTTTTACAGTCATCGATACGTTTAATGGTGGGAACTAGAGATGAGCGAACATGCTCGTCCGAGCTTGATGCTCGGTCGATCTTTTGTAAAAATTGCACATATTGTATACCCAGTCACAAATTGGTCGCAATATACGAACTTTTTTCTTTGGGTGTCCTACATTACATGACATTGTCACATGATCAGGAGGGCGGGGGCGATGGGCGGAGGCAATGGTCCCAGTGAGACAGCAATTAAAACCACACCCACTGGTAGGCAGACTTCACTTTCGGGCTTCCAATGGAAGTAAAGCATCAGCCCATCATTAAGGGAACAGTGACGCGTCTGCGACCTTTACTACAGATGTTGACAACCAGAACAATTGTAGGTAGACAACCAATATGATTCACAAAAAAGGTGCGTTCTTAGGCCGGTTCCACATGAACTCGCATCACACTTGCAACGCATGCAGCCGGGATCGCCAGGCCCGAACGCTGCACACCGAAACTGAACTCAGCATGTCAGTTCACTCCCAGTGCGCAGCATTCGGGCTGTGCGTTCCAAGCAGCATGTGTTGCAAGTGTGATGCGAGTTCATGCATCACACTCACAAGTGTGGAACGGCCCTTATCCAGCCCCTCACTGGGACCATTGCCGCCACCCCTTGCCCTCACCCTCCTGATCATGTGACAATGTCATGTGATATTCTGGGGGGAGCAGCGCTTGATGATGATGTGGAGGCTGTGGTCACATGATGGACTGATGTTCTGTGCGGATTGGGTGGTTATGGATTTGTGGGCATTACCCAGAAGTACATTGAGCACTATAAATATGGGCGGGCCGGGGGCGGGCCACGGCTATAATCTTATGATAGGGGCACGCTTGCACCATGCGGCCAAGTGTTAATAAGTTTGTTTAAAACTAAATTTGTAGACCGACTTTAACCCCTGAAGAACTCATGTCTGGGTGAAATACGTATAGGGTTATGAAGTATGAGGGATTTAGGGTCTAGATGTAGTGACATTACAAGCCAGGGATCTCGATGGAATGGATAATGAGATACTAGCACATACTGTTACTTATTGATTTGCCCTGAGGCTTATGTGAGAATTAAGGGAGCAGTGAACAATGCACCTGTTAGGATCAGTGGATCCTCTGGACCACCGCGGGAAATGTAACTAGCCAACACCCGGAACCGGAGCCTAGCGGCACCTGGTTTCAAATTTTCCTGGGAGGGGGCAGACTGGGGGGGAGGAGGCTGAGGTGGAGGAGCTGGAGGAGTGCTGATTTCGGTGACATCCTGCCTAACACTATTCTAATAGAACACCCTAACGCTTTCCCTGACCAGCTGCAGCTCTCTCCCTAACGGCATCCAGACAGAGAATGATCCGAGCAGCGCGGGCAGGGGCTAGTCTATTCCAGGGTCACCTGATCAGGCCAGCCAACCACTGCTATCGACGTGTAAGGGTACCAAGTCATGCTGGGTGGAGTGCAGAGTCTCCTGGCTTGTGATTGGCTCTG